>PVKA01021805.1:0-38076 GCA_004027165.1 Ctenomys sociabilis
GAACTTCAATCTCTTTCCTCTGTGGCTCCACAATCTCCTTGCTCAGAAAATTTGGAGCTCACCTGAGTCTCATAATATTGCAGTACAGGTTCTCCTATGTCCTGAGTCTTCGCTGACCTTGAAAGACTAGGTCCAAAATGTTGGCTGGCCTTGTGGCTCTTCTATTTCTTCAACTCTGACTTGGGATCTTAGGTTGTTAGATCCCAAGTCAGAGTTGATCTTCGCATTTGTGAGCATGTTTTCGATGCTGGTGATCAAACCCAGTGCCTTGTACATGTTAAGTATATGCTGTGCCTCTGAGCTACACTACAGTCTTTAAAGACATCTGCGAAGACCCTTTATCTCTTACACAAGGTTGTACTTGCAGAGCTGAAGATTAATATGTACAAAATGTCCTTTGGAGCAGTTTCTTTCCTTTTCCCAATGAGGGAAAAGAGAAAAAAAGAAGGAAATACATCTATCTATCTATCTATCTATCTATATCAGATAATTGTACTACTAATTTCTACTGGTTTATTGAAAGGAACAGTTATGCTCATTTTAAAAAAATTTTTGACTAATTTTTCATGCTCATATCTGAATAACTACTTTGAAGATAACAATATGCATTATACAACTGTTGCTGATTTCCTATCATCTTCCTTTGAATTAATATTTTTATTTTTGATTCTCTTTAAAATAAAGAAAGAAAATTTAGGTGGCTACAATCCAACCTAAGACAACTGGCGTTCTAATATCATTATTTACTCTTTGATTACTACTCAGAATGCTTTGATAAAGAAGTTTAATTTTTCATCTACAACATGATTACCCAAGATTTTCACATAGAGAATAGAGTCAATACCCAACTCTTTCCCTTTATGTATCAGTTTCCAAAATGATCGCTTAGCATCCCATAATGCCCAGAAAGTGATCAAACTTTTTAAATATCATTATTAAAACATAGGTTTGAACATATTTGGATTTTAGTCTAATGCAACATTATTACTGAAGTTCAGTTAGCTCTATCATTGACCGCAGGGATCGTGGCTCTAGCACTCTCCTACAACCCCAGTGGTCTCTGACCTCCCTGTTGCTGTCTGATGCCATGTGCCACCTTCCAGGTCCTCATGTGTATTCCCTATCCCAGAGCTAGAATTGCAGTGCCTCCAAGAAACTCTAGTTTATTTTAGATAAATAATGTTTCAGGACCAAAATCTAGGTCCTTAGGGATTCACACTGCTATTTGATTGGTTTATTGTTTCCAAGAAGCATATTATAATGTGAAAGATTGAAATATCCCATGGATTTCATGCTAATACTTCTAATTCTATCTCAAGATTTCTGAAGGTTTACATACCTTATCTGTACATGAATGGGACCCCCTTTCACTCCAAGAAATGTGGTTTTCAAGGATATAAAAGATGGTACAGTTAAAATATATTATATCTCATTTGTTTAATCCAGTGTTAAACACACAGTGGTCCTGGGCTTATCACATTAGTATCATCTCCACTATTATTACTGAAAACAAACAAAAAAAATGGTTGTATACCCTTTATACCAATTTTTTTCAAGTTCATTCAGATAAAATTTACATTTAACCAGGGAGATGGCTCAGTGGAATAAGCACTTCCCTGGCAAGTGCAAGAGCCTGAGTTCAATCCCTGGTTCTGCCAAAAAAAAAAAAAAAAAAAAAAAAAAAAAAAAAAAAAATTACATTTAATATGTAAATCTGTGAATTTTGACAAACATGCAAAAGTCCTTCCATTCTCAGAATTTGTACTATGTACACATAGCTAGAGCTTATAGGCATTCGATAATAATCTATCTCTGTATTTGTCATCTTTTTGCCTTGGCTCCATTTGTCTTTTTAATTTTTTAATTTTATTAGTTTATTGTAGATAGACATAGTGATAGCACTCGTCATAGGGCATTTGTGCTTGTACATGGGGTATCTCGCAGCTTCCTTCCTTTCCATTCCGTTTCCTTCCCCTCAACCCACTCCCCCTTATCCATTTGTCTTAGCAGCTGTTTATTTAATGCTCGTTAGCAGTCATTACATCATTGATTCTTCAGTTACTTTAGTTGCCTGTTGCTCATGGTACAGAAGATTACTCTAAAAGGTCTTATGGAAACAATATTTCTTGAGTTCTTGTGCTTTGATAACTTTGTTTGTGGCCTTTGTCTTTAAAAATCAGTTTTTCACTGGATATAAAATCCTTAGTGTTCTCCTTCCTTTAGTATCTTAAATATATTACACATTTTTTTTCTGGCAGAAAGTATGGCTTTCAAAGCTTGCTGTTGATCTCATTTTCTTTCTTGTACAGTCATACACTCTTTTGAGTGCTGAATGATTTTTTTAAGTCTTGTAAAATAGAGTATGCCTGGACCTTCACAATTGCTCTGGGTCAGCGTTGCATGGATACAGTGTGATCTTTCAAGGTACACTTTCAGCTGTTATTTTAATTCCAGAGATTTTTTCTTGTGACTTTTTCATTTATCTGTATTTATGTGATTTATTCAAATTTATTTTCATTGCTCTACAGGAGGGTTAGCATTTCTTCTGTTTCCTTGTTTTGACCTTTATTTTCACAAATTCTTGCTGTCTGTATACTCAGTCTTCTTACCATTCTTTTATTTTTTCTGTCCCTTCTTTTCTATAAATCTTACTTTTAAAAAACTATCGCTGAAATATATGCAATAGTTGGACCCTAAGTGTCTGCCGCAAGCTCAAGTGCTGAAGACAGGTCTTCAGTACACTGGGTTCAGAGCACTCTGTCTTCATCCAGGCTCCACCCACTCAGGGAGCTGCCACTGAATGCCTGTGTCCTCTGTCCATGCCTTGTGGCCACCCAGAGGCTCAACGCAGGGAACCAGTGAACCACACAGCCCAAGCATAGAAACCAGAGCACAAGTAAATGTTTCCTCTTTTTAATTGCTTTTCCCAAGTATTTCTCTTTTTAAACCAGGACACAATGCTAACACAGTACTGCATGTATAACACACAATTTACAGTGTTTAAAAGTTTTAAGTAAATCCTTTATGACATTAAATACATCTACGAAGTTGTTCAACCGGTACCATCACCTACCTTCAGAACTTTTTCCTCTTGTAAAGGGGAAACTCTGAGCCCATTAAACAAGAATGCTCTTCAGTGAAATAGATCAGACACACATGTAAATATCATATGTCTCACTAGTGTGAGAAACTGACAGCATAAGAACCAAACTGTAGAAGGGGTACGGTGAAATGGAGAGAAATTGTTCAACAGGAGAAGGGAACTAGAAAGGTGGGAAAGAAAGGAAGAAAAAGAAAACTGGAGAAAAGAAAAAATGGAAACAAAGCTTTGTAAATAAGGATGGGAAGAAGGGCTTAAGGATGGGGAGGGGAATCAAGAGCTGAGGAGATAGCTCAGTGGTCTAAGCACCTACCTGTTAAGCGCAAGGACCGGAGTTTGATCCCCAGTACAGTATGTGGTGCTGGCCCTGAAACCAGATGTGCTGGTGCATGCCTGTAATCTCATTGCTGGGGAGGCTGAGACAAGAGGATCACTATAAGCCTGAGTTTCATTGAGAGACCTTGCAACAAGCAAATGAATGAATATATTTAAAAAGACAAATCAAGGTATATTATGTACAGGTACAAAATCTCTATAATGAACATGATCACCATATTATCTCAACTGTACTAATAAACAATTAAAATTTTAAAAAATCTCCTCCTTCACTCCACCTCCACATCCTGGCACCTCTCTGAATCTATGAAGTTAAATATCCTAGCTACTGCATATGAGTGGAATAGTATAATATTTGTCCCTTAGTGATGGGCTAATTTCACTGAAAGTGATGTCTGCAAGTTTCATCCATGTTGCAGTACTTGTCAAAATCTACTTCCTTTTTAAAGGCTGAGTGACCTTTTACCATATGTAGGCACCGCACTGCTCCCAGTGTTGGCTGCTGCCAATTATTCTACTCTGACCATGAGCGTACAGTTGTGTTTTCATGTTCTTAATTTCCATTTTTGACTTTTTGTATTTCTCCTTTTCATCTCGTATTTCTGTAAGGCGCCGTCTCTGGTTCTTTCGAGTTGCCTACCTTGGATTCTTTTTTCCCAAATCTCTTCAATTCTGTCTGTGTTTCTCTTTCCTTCTGCAACAACATTAGCACAACAGGGATCTTGTATCTATTCATGACTTGTCCTGTCCTCTTGTATTTGGAATTTGGGTTTTTTACGTTGTCTGTATTTTAAGTTTTTCTATCTAGTTCTGCTTGTGTCTGAGAATTGGAAGAGATTGAAATTGTAAGCTGCCTCTGCTACCACCTTCCCAGAATCTCCAATGATTATTACTCTGTCTCTCATATATATATATATATATATATATATATATATATATATATATATATATATATATATATATATATATATATATAATCACTGTGCTTTTTTTTTTTCTTGAGCACTGCACATTTACTCCAGTGTTGCTCATTTTTCTTGGAAATTTATTCATGCCAGAATCTGGCTGGCTGGGGAAAAGGAACCTTCTTCCATAACATATTTCGAGCTGCCTGCTCTGGACACCTGGGCGTGTGGCCTGAACATGTGTTAAATGAATTCCTGCTGTGAGAGCTTTTGCAATCTGTGCATGGGCTGGTTGGGACTACACCCTTTGTACAATCTTAGGGTTTTCAAAATAGCTGATTCTTTTCCCTTCTTTGCTCAGTGCTGAAGTTTCTTTCCTTTTTTTTTCAAGCAGAATTGGGGCCCATGTAGTAGGTCTGGTTTTACCTCTGGATTATCTTCACACTGCTGCTGTAACTCTTGGGGCCTATAGTCGTGCATACCTGTAATCCCAGTGCTCAAACTCCCATTTGAGTCGTGCATGCAGCTTTTCCTGAGAATTCTCAAATCTTGGTTTTCCCTCCCTTGTGCCCACAGCTCTGAAAACTGATGCTTACATTTACTAGTGTTTTGGAAAATATTTTTAGCTTAAAAGAAGTTCAGGGCTGTGTTTATCATTCAAGATTTGTTTTTTAAAGTTTTTAAAGAGGATACAAATTAGAGTTAAAACAGAAAAATTACAAATGATACATATTTTTACTTAACAAAGTAATGTGAATTTTGTTGTAACACATAGTGTTGTCTTCCAACCAGTTATTCATATCACCAGATATATGCATGTAAAATTAGAAGTATAAAAGAAATTAAGAAGACAAAAAGGAGAAACAGTTGAAAAAAGGAGACAAAAGAGATTAAAGTATTAAATGATTCTTTCCATATACCAGCAGAAATGCATAGTACTGCTGGCCAAACTATCTGCTTACATACATAAATAAATCTATTTCCTCCACTCCCTCTCCTGTCCTCAATTCAGTAACTATAAGTTTGTTCCTTTTTATCAGTGTCTATTGTATCCTTCACATGCTTATTTTCTTTAAGGAGACAATACAGTGTTTGCACATGTGGGTCTGATTGGTTTCATTTGAGAGTATGTTTCCTAGTTGCATCCATTTACTAACAAAAGACTCAAATTTATCCTGTTTTACAGGTAAATACTACTCCATTGTGTAAAAATACCACATACTCCTTAACCTTTCTTCAGTTGATGGACATCTGGGTTATTTTCAGGATTTACCTATGACACATTGTATTGCTATCTCTGTGGTGTGAGGTTTTCAGTTCTTCTGGAAAAATACCCAGGAGAGGAATAGCTGGCTCAAATGGGATCTCCAATGCTAGCTTTTGAAGGGATCTCCACACGGATTTCCACCATGGTTGAACCAGTCTGCACAGCCACCAACAGTGCAGAAGGGTTCCTTTTTCTCCACAACCTCTCCAGCATTTCTTATTGGCTGACTTCTTAATGTAAGCCCATTCTTTCTGGGTTGAGACAGAATCTCAGTATTGTTTTAATTTGCATTTCTCAAATGACCATTGATGTTGAACATTTTTTCATATATTTACTTGTCATTTGTCTTTCTTCCTCTGGGAAGTGTATATTCACCCCAAATGCTCATTTTTGGATTGAGTCTTTGAATTTGGAGGTCCTGATTTTTAAAAAAAATCTTTGTATGTTCTAGACAGAAGGCCTTTGTCTGAGGGACAGTCACCTATAACTTTTTACCAGTATGTTGGTTTTCTGTTTATTCTGTTTGCTTTGAAGTGCAGAAACTTTAAAAAGATGTGATTCCAGTTGTTGATTCTCTGATGTATTTTCTACGCAGTTTGATTCTTATTCATGAAGTCTACCTACCCCTATGTCTTTAAGATTTCTAATTACATGTTCCTCCAGAAGATTTAGCTTTTCTGTTTTATTTATTTATTTTTAAATTTTTATTTTTGTTTTATTGAAGTACAAATATCAATGAGACAGTTTTAAGATAACTTGACAAGATGGATTTGATAAATTAATACATTGCAAACTGTTTTCATAATGTTTTGGTATCATAGAAGGTGCATACATGATATTATACTTACAGACATTATTATAGCAGATGTCTCTTATCAGTAAATAGAGTGTAGCTGTTTGCGTATCTTATTTTTTATACCTGAATTACATCAAAGATACAATAATTAATACTTTCTACCTTGTTATTTTCCCAGTGGTTTTCTATGGTACTAGAAGCTGACATAATATCCTGTCCAATCACCATTAGTGTAAATCTTGCCGCTCATAGAATTATGTAGAAGCACAGCGTTATCTATCCCAACTGTACTGTCCATACACACACATCATGATTCTTCCTTTCTATACCCCTTCCTTTGTCTACACCTGTCAAAGATGGGCACTCCATTGTCATTCAACTAATTTAGGTGCCTGAACTCGAAGACACAATCCAACACAGTCCAGCATTCCACAACAATAGTGAGTTATCCGAAGAAGTTGTCGACCATGGCCATTTATAGCTCAACTTATTATTATGGCCCCGCGGTGTATACTTCATTTTTATACTTTTCTGCTGGATGGGATAGAGCAAGACTTTATAACAAGACTTCATATATATATATATATATATATATATATATATATATATATATATATATATATATATATATATCAACACAAGTACTTTTTGTTTCTTATAAAGTCAGTGAAGTCCCCTCAGGGTTTATCTTGTAGTCCTGTACCTTACTCTGTAGATCCTTTGTCTGTGTCATCCATGTGGATGAGTCATGGCCAATGCTTGACCAGTTTGCTCTCTGTGAGAGCCTGAGAGAAAGTTTCCTCTCCATGTGTAGCTTGTCTGTTTTAATATTTATATCTTCACTCCATTTTGATTGTAGCTTTGTTCATGGTAATAGGAACGGGTCTAGTTTTAGTCTTCAGCATGTGGAAAGCCAACACCATTTATTCAAGAGGCTATCTTTCTTTCAGTGAGCCTGTTTGGCCCCTATATCAAAGGTAAGGTGACTGAGTGTGTCTGCAGTTGTGTTTGCATCTTCTAATCTGTGCCACTGATTCTGAAGTCTGTCTCTATGGCAGTACCATGCTGATTTTATCACAATAGCTCTATAATATAATTTCAGGTCATGTATTGTGATACTTCTTGCTTTTCTTTTGCTTCCCAGGACTGATTCTGATATTATGGGTCTCTTCTGGTTCCAAATGGATTTGCAGAAAGTTTTCTCTAGCTCTGTGAGGTATACTAACTATTCAAGGTTTCTGCATTCTCTTACCTTTGAGACTGAGCATCTCTCACCTGTAGCATTTTAGAATTGGAAATTTATTCAGCCAGTTGAATAAGAATCAAGTCCAAAATGTGTATGTGTAGGTTTTTGTAAAAATATTGTCACACTTTGCAATATTAAGAATTGTTCCTCTTTCAACTACATATGATTCTTAACTTATGATGCAGCTATGTTCTGATAAATCATCCCAAGCTGAAAATATTGTCAGTCAAAATTGCATTTGGTACATATAACTACTGAGCACCCTAGCTCAGCAACAAAGCCCATGGTAGAGTAACCTCGTAGAGTTATAGCTCACTATAACTACCCAGCAGCATGAGAAAGAGTTATGTTTCTCATTACTAGACCAAGTAAAGATTGTAATTCAAGCTACATTTTCTTTTTTTATTTACTTTTTTGTCTTTTAATATTTATTTATTTATGTATTTCAGTCTACAGGGTGTGCATAGGACTTGTAGTGATTCTCCTGTTTTCAACCTGCCAAGCATTGGGCTTACAGGTGAGCACCACCACACCCAGTCCCAATTGTGGTCTCAGCATGCCCCAGGGGTGGGGCTGGCATGCTGAGAATTGAACCTAAGCTGCTGAGCTCTGCATAAACAGGAGCTTTAAACCACTGAGCTCTCAAGCTATATTTTCTAATAGAAGAGTAATACTTTTACATGACTGTAAAGTTGAAAAATTTAAATCAAACCATTGGAAGCCAGAGACTTGTAGATGTTAGAAACCATGCTAGGTAAGGGTGGGAAACTCACCCAATTTGACGCTTAAATCAAGAATGGCACCTGAAGGCATCTAAAAATGTGTAAGGGAGAGAGGTTCAATCCTAGAATCCAGATGAGGTCTGCATACAAGCCACTCCATGATGGAAAAGCACTCCTTGCATTTTGGCCCTGTGTAGGCTAAAGACTCACCCTAATTTCAGAGCTTGCAAGAGTGGGACATGGATCCTGAAAATCAGAGTGTGTGGGTTTGAATCCTTGTTTGCCTCCTTATATGCCTTGGCAATTTTTTCTCCCAAATCTACTTCTCTTACTTTCTAATGGGACAAAATATTATATGCCTCAATGAAAATAGCATATGTCTCAATTGGATAGTCTAGGTATTGTATGTAGTAAAGTGATTAATACATTTCTGGGCACATTTATAATTACAAATAAGAAAAAATAACATCAATGTTAATGTTTGAAGGTGACAATTTTGTTGCATTTTTTCTTCTTTTGTCTGAATCACAAACACCTCCCACCCTCCCATGCCTTTATTCAGAAGATCACTTTTGTTAGTGTGGTTCCTCTTCTCTGCCATGTAAATCCTGAACAAAAGTTTAGGATTTTAGAAGAGGGAACAGTTTGTAACCTCAAGGACTGAGGTCTTTCTGAGTGAATGTGGATGGTGGACTGCTGGAGCAAAGAAGCCATCCTTAAGGGACCAATTTCTCAAAAAAATGACTGCTCCAGAAAGATGTGCCTGAGAGGAGGGAGAGGAGTGTGAGGTAAAGTCCTGAGCATTTGGGAGTCTCACTTGATAGTTGATTAACAGTGAATACCTGAGTAATGACATTTCACATTTACTGCACTATTGATTGCAGGAATTCTGTGAACAGTAAACCTGTGGAGTACAGGGAACTGACCCTTGACTTTATATCTGGGTTTTCAGATTCATGAAGTTGAATTCTGGTTTCCTTCTGTTCTTTTAACTTTAATATATAGAGACCCAGAGCTTTGGGGAAAATATTATTATGGTTATCTAGAACAACAAGACTAGTTCTTCCAAATGTTTCCTCTCTCCATCAAAACTCATCTCTTTTCTTTCTGTATTTTGTCTGTCTTTATTAATGTGATAGACCTGTCCATTCTAAAATGAGTTGTACTGGGGTATTTATTCCCTTTCCATCTAGAACATTCTAATGAGAATGTTCCAGACAAGTTCACTACTGCAGCCCAAAGATGTATGTAAATGCTGCCCAATATGCTAAATCCACCATAATGCTGGGGAGGAGGATGCAGAGAAACTCAGCTGCTTGGACGTTGCTGACAAGATTGGCAACTAGTACAGCCACTCCAAAAAATCCATTTGCCAGTTTCCTAAAATACTATCCACACAATACTATCCACACAACTGCCTTACAAACTGGCAATTGTATTACTTGACATCTATATGAATAAATAAAAATTTAGTTTTACGTAAAAATCTGTACACATATTTACAGCACTTGTATTCATATCTCCAAACTAAAACCAGCCAAGCTGTCCTCTGATTAAAGACTGATGAGACAGAATGCCTGTCCATCCATAGCATGGGGCACCATTCAGGGATGAGCGAGAACTGCTGGTGCACATCACAGCTTTGACGAATCTCCAAAGAACTATGCTGAGTGAGCAAAAAAGTCGGTCTCAAAAGCTATGTCCTGTGCAATTTCATTTAGATAACAGTCTTGAAATGGCAAAATCATACAACTGGGGATACAAGTAGCCCCCAGGGGTTATGGTTGGAGGGTAGTGGACAAGGTTACACGGGAGAACTATGAGGGCGCCTTATGTCTATGGCATTTCTTTGTCTCAGCTGCACTGATGACCACTTCCTGGTTGTGATATTGTCTTAAGAGTTTTGCAAGACCTTCTAATTGGCAGAGGCCGAATAAAGAGCACATAGAATTCTCTATTACTTCCTACAAGTGCAAGGGTATACTATCTGAAACTTGCTAGTAAAAAGCTAATATACATCAAGTACTCACAACAGTAATTGGCAAAGGCCTCAGCCATGGCGTTAACAGTGATATGGACTAATTTGTTGTTTCTGTTGGACTTCAGTCCTATGGATGACAGCAGGCAAAAATAATCACAGCACCTATTGTTTGAGGAGGAGAGAGTTAGCCAGGCCAGCCTCTGTAGAGAACAGAAGAAGCTTCTCTGCAATTCTTAATCCTTCCTATCTCAGGGGCAATGGGAGCTTACCCCTACTCTTCAGCTTCTTCTTGGTCCCCAAAGGACTTTGCACACTGCTAGAAGTAATGTTGACCTCTCAGAGGGACACAGATGTCTAAGATTCCTGTCTTCCCAGGATCTTCTTTGTGGCTCTGGTAGCTACAGGGTTCATACAGATTTGGGAAAAGAATTCTCCCTAGTTTTCTCTGGAAGGAATTAAGCAGAGCTCAAGACCTACTGATTTACACTTGAACACAGATGATATAGACAGCTTTGATTTGTGAATAGAGGAAAATTAAAGCCCATCCATACTGTGCATCCCAGATCCTCAACAATTTTCTTCCTAAAGAGTGTTACTAACATGTCATACTCCCAAGTGCATCTCCACTTTTTCTCTAGAATTTCTTTGTGATGTCATGTTCCCAGAGCCCTTTCTGCCTCTCCATCTGGAATGCTTTTAGTATGCTCCTAAATTTTCCTTAACTCTCTCACCAAAGCCGTCAGGCTCTAGTAACAGTGTCTGCACTGGGCTAATGGTTTTCAATGGGCTAGTGTCGTACCATCCCATAGGCTGTGAGGCATTTGAAAACAGTAGTGAAATTTTGTTTGTTTTTCAGAGTGAAAAGCTGGGGCTGGGGAGATAGCTCAGCAGTCTGAGCACCTGTGTGGCAAGCACAAAGACCCAGGTTCAATCCCTGTTACTCCTAACAGGATGGCTCCAGAACCCAAGGCATGTTGTGTGTGCCACCAAAGCCAGACACAGTGGTGCAGGCCCATAATCCTAGCATTGGGGAGGGTGAGAGAGAATCACTATGAGTCCAAGCTGTGTAGCGAGCCCGTGTAACAAATAAATAAATAAATGCTTTAAAATTTTTTAAAAAATGAAAAGCCACTATCTCTACCACAGTGTACCTAGAACCTAGAAGATAGTATTGTACCTTCTTTCTTCCTGAACGTGGCATTCCTGCAGAGGGTGTTTCCCTCTAGGTTTTATCTTAGTAGCAACCATGTTGTGACATGATTACAAAGCCGTGAAGTCTCATCTCACAAGGGCAGAATGTAGTACTGGCATGAAGTTCAGCTGCTACTCAAGATGATGAGGCACCTGGTTAATGACAACCACCATTGCCACCACGCTTCAGGGTAATTAGGTACGCAGTGCGCCATTGCATGCTCTGCATAAACGAAGGCAGTTGCTCTCTCCTGACCCTAGACTGTATACTTCTTGAGCGAGGGACATGCAAGTTGGGAAGAGATTGTGATTCAGCCAAACCTCTATTTTTGCTAGAGGAAATATTTGTCTTCTAGATTTCCATCTGGGTCTGCTTCTCACTTCCCTCAAGCTCATGCTGGAACTAATGCTAAGAGGATGCTGACTGTCAGCTCTCCCATCATCCTAGGTTTATGCCTTCCTTAAGCACCATACTGAAACTAAGATTCATATTTGCTTTACCTTGGCCCTTCTCCAAAATTAGCAAAATTTTATTCTGGTACTGGAAAATTGCCTACATTTCTAACTGTAAGTGTATTGCATATTCCTCCCCTGGAACTCACTCGCCTTCTAAAGTGTTTGGAAAAGAGTTTTCAGTTATGAGTCCATTCCTGTCAGGCCCTGTAGGAGAGATCCGGTCTTGCTTCAGCATAGTTATCCTATCTGTGAACTTGAGCCTCTTGCTGACCTAGCTGATCGTCCAAAGACATGAACTTAGGACAAGGACATTTATGCTTAACTGACTGTCTTGAAGTTTGAGAGGATATACATTCAGCCCCTGGTACATGTTAGATACTTAGTAGCTATGTCTTACAATTATTCATCATAATTCAGAGGAAAAGACAGACACAGCAACAAAAACTCTGTGATCACCACTGACAACTACAACCTCAGGCTCACCAAGGCTACCTTTTTCTTTGAAATTCAAATGAGAGCAGCTTTACCTCTGCTTCACATATGGTCAGAGCACCTGAGTCTCTTTCCTTCACTCTAGGAGGGCATGATGAAGATCTGCTCTTATGCTTTTCTGGTCATGCTGTGTTTGTGTCCCTCCTCTCAGAACATTAGAACAGTTTGGATGCTTGGCTATTCTTCAAGCACCAGACCCTAAAGATAGCCACAATCTTTGTCCAGACTTCTCTGAGACAGTGTTATATTCGTCAGACTTAGTAAAGCTTTAAGGCTAGAGATGCAGTTTTACTTGGTAGTCCCCAGGTCAAATGGAAATATGAGACATACTTTTTCCTAAGAAAAGTCCACTGAGCACCTGGCCATTGGGAAACTGTCTTTGTTTAAACTTCTCCATGAAGACCACCTTCCCATTATTCACTGTTTTCCTTCTTCACCCCTTTCTTCTTAGCTCAACTACCCTCTTTTTTGCTTCCACTAATTCCTATTAACCAAAAAAGATTCTTCTGATGGAGGGATCTCCTTCCATAGAGGATCTTTCCACACATGGCATGGCTCAAGGCATTTTCTTAAAAATGGTTCTTATCTTAGGTATATCTCTGGTGGTTGAAATGAACTTTTGTGTTCTATATGTGGAAACGCAGAAGCTCTGGGTCATGGCATGAGGGTTTCCAAATTCTTCACTGGATAAGAAGAGACCCAGGAACCAAAGGACACCTTATGCTGTGTGAGTGGCTGAGATGTAAATAATTTTCGTAATATTCTGGGGCCAGGGAGATAGGTCAGTAGAATAAGCACTTGCCTCACAAGTGCAAGGGCCTGAGTTCAGTCCTCTGTTCTGCCAAAAAAAACCAAAACTAATATCCCAACAGGGTGAAGGGGGTGGTTGTGGCTATGGTGATTTCTTCTAATTCATCTGCCCAGGAGTAGCACCATTCTCTAATCATCAAAAGGTATTGCATGTGTAAGCAATGGCCTTGCTTAAAGCATCTGAAATTGGGTGTAGTAGAGCTCTGAACTTTAGCAGTGTCAGTAACTGTGTGGGAACAGCAGTGGGGCTGTGTTGTTTTGAGGGAAAGACATCTGCAGCCCTCCCCAGGTTGTCCCTGGGAGGTATCATTTGCATATTAAACAAATATTTAAAATTAGTCATGCAGCAAACAATCAGAAGCTGGCATCGCAAACATCACTCCTTCAAAGCAACAGCAGGGACTGAAATGTAGGTGTGCTCAACTGGATTGGAGTGGTGCGATGTGAGCTGGGGTCAGTTCCTATGCCTGCTAGACTTGTCAGGAAAGACCAGAATAAAATGGAATGAAGTAGGACAGGATGGGATGGGATGGGATGGGATGGGATGGGATGGGATGGGATGGGATGGGATGGGATGGGATGGGATGGGATGGGATGGGATGGGATAGGATCACATTGCATCACATCCCATCGCATCCCATCGAATTGAATTGAATTGAAATTGAAATCTGCTTTGTGTACCTTCGAGATAGCTCAGTGGACTCAGGGAACGGGGTTCAATCTCCAGCACCCCATGGGCACTGGCCCTGCCCCCAGGCTGCTCTGAGCCAGCCACAGAGTCCGGGCACGGTGGTAATCCCAGCTCTGGGAGGCTGAAAACAGGAGGATCACTATGAATCCAAGCAGTGTAGTGAGACTGTACCAAATACATTTAAAACAATAGAAAAGGAATCTCCTTTGTATTCATGACCTCATGGGGAATTTTGAGAATTAAAAGCATTTAGAATGGTGCCTGACCACTGGGACAACTTAATGTTAGCTTCAACTTTCATTGTTCCCACAGAGATGATCAAGATATTGACAAACTGACCCACCCCAATGGATACCTGTAGACATCATCATAGTAATTTTGTGATCTAATTTTCCTCTGTTGATCAAAATGTATTATGATTTGTGTTTCAGTCCAATGATTTTTGAGCAGACAAAGAGCTTTACATGCTTGATTTAGTTTTTCTGAAAGTCTCATCTAGTAAGGAACAGCATTAGCCACAAGTTCCACGTAAGGAAACTGAGCCACAGAGAAGTTAAGTGCATTAGCCAAGGTCGTAATGCAGGCTTTAGCACTCAAGCCAGTGCTCACATCTTGCCACACTTTTCTCTTTCAAAGCTGTTTACAGTACTGCTCAAGGACATCCAAGCCTTGTTGTGGATGCATCCCTTGTGCCAAGCTAAAAACATTTTCAGCCATTTTATGCTTCTCTCCACTTTTTAGTTGTCCTGTGGCAGGCATAAGATCTCTAAATTGGAAAAGAGCAATAAATAAAATAAAACATTAGTGAAATTTGAAGGATGATATGAACTGAAGCTTCTTACCTAGCCAGTGGGACTATTGAGTTGTGTCAATAGTTAGAATGCTTTCTTAGTCACATGAACTGTATACCCACTAGCTCATTTCTTCTTCATAAAGAACTAGCAGGTGAAGTGTTTGAATAAGGCTGAACAGTCCAGAGGGAAATAGATGCAGGGAGCTTGCTGCAAGATAGATTTGACACTGCAGCCCCCAAGTCCTGCTGGTCTACAGCGTTTCACACTGGCCTTGTGTTCGGGGTAATCTCATCTGTAGGCAAAACAGTTGGCAGCTCACTCTCATGGTTAGAAGCAGCTGGTGCTTCCCTGTTCAACTAGGACAATGTTTTGTTTGTGTAGATATAGTGACTACAAGGAAGATACAGAGTGCTTGTTGAAAATGCAGCTCCTGATACTGAGAAATAGTGACTGAAAAGAGTCGAGGTGGATCTGCAGAATCTTTACTCCTGGAAAATGCTAAAGCATTTACTTGAATATTCTTCTATTTTGCTTTTGCAAATGGGTGGAGGGCTTGGGGAAGAGCAGACTTAGCCCTTTGGGCTAGTCTGAGCTAAGCACTTGATAACATTTTTCTCATATGATCTCTACAACTACTATCATCAGCACCATATTGGAGACAAGCAAACTGAGACTCAGACTTAAGCCAATGGCTATGCCAGAGTTCTGACCCAGATGTGCCACACCTGAAGGCCTGCCCTCTTGACCTAACTAGCATGTCAGCAGGCACTTTTGAATGACTGCTACCAGCTATACATGATCACTTCTTGATCACTAAGGACTTCTGTTAAAATGAAAATTACTAGCTCTACTTTGGAAACACAAAAGCAAAACCTAGATGCTAGATTCAGAATTTTTTTTTTACTAAGTGCTACATATGGTTTCTGATGCATAGTATTTTATCCTATTTTGGTCTCTGCAGGCTATTGCTGAGCTGATGAGCACCACAGTCAAACACTGAAATGTCTACATCCTGATTGGTACACACCTGTTCTCCCATGTGTCATTGCCTTTTCTACCATCTGCACCATCCAGGCTTCTCACGCAAGATTTCTCACAATCAAGAAAAGAGCAGGTCTTTGTCCAGCTGCCTGAGTCTTTAGGGGTTTACTCTGGAGCTTCAGTGACTGTCTGTTCTGATTTATGGGTGTTCATTCCATACCTATTGTTGTAGAATCTTGATTAGCACCCTGAGTATGCATGTATTTCCCTCATCAAATCATCCACTCTGAAACAAATATGATGATTTGCATCTTTATATTGCTAACAATTTAAGGTTTCATTTTTAATTGTGACCATATGGTTTTTGTTTCATGTATGTTACAGGAGGGGGTTTGTCTTCAAGAGGCTACAGTTGAGGGTGGGATCCAGTGCTGATTCCTAGAGGCTTAATATCAGCATGAGATTGAGATATTTGCAAAACAGAATAAGGGCTGCAAGCTTTCAGGGACTTAGGAGAAAGCAATATGGCTGAAACAGAAAATGGGGTGCTTGTCAGACAGCAGCTCCTCAAAGAGACATTTGCTCAATGTTGGGTGAGTGAACATAATATGAGAATTGCAATTGGGCTCATTTTTCACATAATCTAAAGAGAAGAAAGGGGCCCATGGGTAGAAGTGCGCTAGTTCCAATTCCATTGTAGCCACATCATATAGAAAAGGAAGAAATCCATTAGGCCAAATAAATGTCACTGTAGCTAAATGTTATTAGCTCCCTGGCTTCCACAGATACTTTCGAAACAGTTATTTCCTTAGTAGAGCAATCATAGCCAGATATTTTCAATGGAAATGTATTTCACACCCTCTAACATGTTTGAGGAAAGGAAATATTTTGACATTCTATTCTAATAACAGATAATGCAGAATAATCTTGTAGGTAAATCAGCAATGTTGAACAATTTGCTTCATCAGACAAAGGCTATTTCTTTCCTACCCCTACCTTTCTTTCTGGAATGTCTGTATCATTTCCCATGCTGTTCTCAGTGCTTCAGGAAGGTAATAAGAAATTTAGAATAATATATTGTAAATGTGCTTGTGGCAGAGCGCTGTGCTTCCGCTCTGCTGGCAGACCCACCCGCTTCCTTGGCATCAGGACAAGTTCACTGATCGAGGTGTTGCTGTGGAATGTAAGGACATCTAACTAATTAACCCCTGATTATGGCAAAGTAAAGTTTATAATAAAGGACAGCGTGCCAAAGCTGCCTTTGGGAGACATAGAGGAAAAATAAAAAGTCAAACTGTAACTAAGCCAGCTCAGAGCACAGAGAAAAAATCAGGGCAGAATGCAAGCAGACAACCAGACAACTCCCTGCTGCTCAGCAAAAGGATTTCCAAGTTGAGGTCAGGTTTGAAAATAAACCCTCCAGCCTGGCCAGCTAGTTTAAATTCCTAGGCATCCCAGAAAATGGCTGTAAGGTCACTTCTTACTATAAGGATGAATTGTAAGGCAGCTTCCGAGAGTGGCAGCATCTTGTCTCCATTTTGGCTGAACCTGCCCCTCTTTCCATGTATTGATACATAGAAGTGGCTAGGACTTTTCCTTATCCCCTCAGTTGACTTTAAGCAAGGCATATCAGTCTAGCTGAGGTGCTAGTGGTAGTCCTTCAAGACTGCAGGTATGTTTCCCCAGAACTCCCCACCTGTGGCTCCCTAGTGTGAGCCAGGTTAAGGCAGGACAAACCACCAATGCTCCACGCTGTCTGCTGGGATCCAGTCTTGAAAGATCACACATCAGAGCTGAAGCACTGATCCCAAAACATGAGAAACTATCTCAGTGGTGTAATGCAGATTATTCTTTCTTTTTATTATTAATGTATTTGCTTGTTGCAGGTTCTCACTATGCAGCTCAGACTCATAGTGATCCTCCTGTTTTCAGCCGCCCCAGTGCTGGGATTACAGGCATGCCCCACTACACCCAGACTCTGTGGCTGGCTCAGCTAGCCCTGGGCATGGGGCTGGCAAAGGACTTGGTGGCAGGGATCAAATCATGGTCCCTGAGCTTGTCTAAGCCCACCTAAGCAGGTGCTTTAGTCTGCTGAGCTATCTTGCCTGCTCAGATTACTCTTTCTACATACTATCTCTCTGCATATTGCAGAGGTGATTTCAGACCTCCTACCTAGCCCAGCTCACCACACTCACCTGTTTCCTGCCATCCTCAGTAATTCATCCTCAAGCCATGCCTTTCTTCATGAATGAATAAAACACAGCTTTAGCCTCAGGTCAAGGCCTTAGTTCTGGATAGCCATCATCATGGCTGGATTTATGACCCCTTTGGCTCCCCATAAGTATAAATATGCCTTGGTGTCTTTATCCTTGCTGTGGGTTGCACTGGGTGTGGTAGATTGGAATTAACTTGATGAGATTCCAATAACTTTTCCATGGGATGATGACAAATATAAACTTTTCAATCAAAATGAGGACCAGGAAGGGCTCTCTATAAAATGCAACTCTGATGGAGAAGGGTGTGGATGTCCTAATTGTCTGGCTTCCTCTGTTTTGATATTCATTCCTCAGTAGAAAATGTAGACCATTAAGCTTCTGGGCAAGGAAGCCTTTCCATTCCTTGTTTCACAAATGAGCTCTGTGTTTTCATCTTCTTTCCACAGCCAAGGGTTGTTGCTAGAGGATGAAGTCATCGGCTCTTCTGAAGTCTTAGAAATAACTGAAAAAGGGCTGGGGAGATGGCTCATTAGAATAAGTGCTTCCCTGGCAAGCACAAAGGCCTGAGTTCAATCCCCAGTTCTGCCAAAAAAAAAAAAAAAAAAAGAAAAAAAAAGAAATAACTGGAAGAGATTTAGCACAGGGACCCACCTCTAAGTATTCAGGGAAACCAATATCAGAGAGATATTAACTAAAGATAAAAGAAAGTGCCACAGATCTCTGCCTTAGCATCAGCAAAGCATTCTTTAGTTGGAAGGTGTGGGTTCAAATCCCAGCTCTATTCTTCCTTGCTAAGGGATCTCAGGCAAGTCCTTTATTCCATGTCCATCTGAGTGACTATTTCTGACCAAGTCCTTGGGTTAGAGAATGGAAAATGAGATTTTCTCCAGTTCACCTTGCATTTTGTCCCCTTCTCTGCATGTCCAAAGGTGCACATAAATTCCTGAGTCAAGAAAGAATGACTTAGAGTATTTCATGTGCACAGTTGACGAAGATACCTTGCACTTTTGTCATCATTACTGTCATTGTCATAAATGCTATTAGTGACATAGTGGTCGTGAGGGAGATCAATGTAGGCTACCCCCAAGTATAGTCCTTTAGCACATCTATGATGGTCATTCGGAGGGCTGTGGATGGATACAGGAATAGCTCTAAAAAGCCATCCTTTGGAGTGGGAGACATTTGCATTTGTAAGAGAAGAAAACAGCAGGTGCAAACAGGCTTTCTCTGAAGTCCCCCTCCCAATCTGTCTTATCCAGATCCTCCCAGAGATTGTCACAGGCTGTCACATATTTTTCAAAAACCTATTATATATGAGAATTTATCTGCAGTAAAAGACAACCAATGCTGTTTGTAGTGCAGTTTCCCCTCTTCCATAACTTCCATCACCACCTTCCCTGATAGCCTCAAGCCTCTATTTCCTTCTGTAGCTCAAAATGCTATTTATACTCCAAGCAGCTGGACCATTCTTTGTATCTCAATGTGTGTGTGGTTTCTGTGTTTCTGAACCTTAATAACTGTGTATACCTTTTCTCCCATAAATCTATTGTCAGATTGTTTCATAGACTAAAATTATCAGCACTTCAGAGAAAAAAGTCTGAACTTTCCTGTTATTGAAAAGATATCCCTTCATTTAGCTTTTGGCTAGAGATTGCTACAAAGTCTTCAGAACAAAGAAACATGGTGTTCAGATCCTCAGAAAAAGTTACATTGCTCAAAACTTAACTCAGAATGAACATGAGCATATTTTATATTTTCACAGTGAATTTTGTAAGAGGAGTCGCCAGACTAACATAGCACCATGCTTATTAAAAGCAAAGAGACTAAAATAGCTTTTTTTTATACTTGGTGCACATTAGAAACATCTGGAGAGTTTTAAAAATATAATGTCCAGCCTCCCAGCCATGGGATCCTGATTTAGTTGGCCCAGGAAAAGCCTCAGACCTCTGTGATATAATAGCTCCTATGAGGATTGTGATAGGCAAGCAGATGTGAGAAGCACTGCTCCAAAATAGTTTATTTATGGGCTTTTGAAAGATGCCAGGTTCTGATACCTCTAAAGCCCTTTATGACGCCAATGCTCAGTGACAGCTAACTACGGTGCCCTGACCCCAGGAAAGAGTGGGTGTGGCTGGTTGCAAATACAGACAGCACAGTGCATGTAGCAAGGATAATTTAGCTCAGGAAGCTGTAAATGCAGATTTCTCGAGCTAACATGGTCTAACTGGGAGCCTCCCTTTGCCACGGCTGTGCTTTCTAATGCAAACAGAAGACTGAGTAGCATCTTTTAAGAAGCAAGTGCAGAAATTCAGAAGGAAACAGGATCATTACAAACCATGCGTGCTTCCTGTTTATTATTATTTTTTATTTTTATTATTATTATATAGCCAGCTTGACAGAAAACTCCTGGATACAAACTGAACCTTTCGTTAGAGCTGTAATAAAGAATATCTCCATAAATGAAAGGAACTTAAGTTTCCACTTATATCTTCTAGCATCACAACCTAACTAGCTTTTAATTGGCTTGGGCATATCTTTAATGGCTGAACCTTAAGTCACTCATCTGGCTGAGCTCCCTTAGAAATGCCCACAACCTGTGGTCCATCAAGGTGGGGGAAAGCAGATCCCACTCCCCTACCCATCACTTTTGCCATGCTTCATACCCCTGCTCATGTCTACAGTCTCTTCCCTATTCTCCTTCTCCAATGTGAAGATTGTCTCACATGTTGCTTCCTTCTCTAGGGCAAACAGTTCTATTTCCTGTAAAGCAAACAAAGCTTATATAGGGCCTCCTGTGGTGGGTTTAATGCTTGCTCATATTTATTGTTCTCCCTGCATAGTATTAGAATCCTACTCTTTTTTAGAGCTTTATGGTTGACAATGTCCATAGCCCTTGCCCTTGAGCTCAGCTTAGTGAGTTGCTTTAACCTAAGAGGATGTTAGCAGACAAGATATGAGCAAAGATTTGAAATATGCTCATAGGATTCAGCTTGCTTTTGTTAAGGATAACCCTTACCTGATGGCCAGGAAAGTGAGTGAGATAGGTGGAGTTAGTGACATAGGTGGAGCAATGAACCTAGCTCACTACATGGAGCTACTACATGGAGCCACTACATGGACCATCATCCCAGCTTGGCTGGCCCACACAGCTGTGCACAAGAAGTCAGTGTGCATCTTGGACTTTTGCCATGGTTGGTGGCAAAGTGTTGCTGTCATGGGTACTATCTAGTGCATGAGTGTGTAAGTGAACGACACTTAACTATCAAGGTTTCCTTAATCTGCCAGAGAAAAACCACACTGTGTTGCCTCTCACTGTCCTCCATTCTAAGCTGGTATCTGTTATCCGCTGGTTGGTGTAGTCACTGCTTCTGATCTTTGCACCTGGGCCCTCGATGGCCTTGTCTGGCCACGGAGACATTCATAATCTTGGTGCTACTTCTGATTCTGCCTCCTGCCACCTTCAAGCATGAATTGCATTTGGTCTTCTCTGTTTTGTTTGCATCATCTAAGCATCTTTCACAGAAACTGGAACTCCATACCCACTCCCAGAACTTCAAAAGCAGACCCTATCCTGGCCTCTCCTACTCCTGCCATATTTCCACTTCCTCGGTGCTCTCTGAAGCAAAATGTGGGCAAAAATACAACGTAATATAACCAAGAGCACAGACAATATTTTCAATGTTTTACATTGTGACAGCCCAAAACATGTGAATAATCAATCAAACAAGGAAAGCAAGTTCTTATTTAGGAAAAGTTCTTATTTAGGAAAAAAAGAATAAAGTTCTTATTTAGGAAAGCAATTGAAAATAATTTCTTCCTGAATTATTTTGTTGGCTTAATAATTTAGAGTTAAGCTTCTCAATTTAACATATGCTCATTCTTATAGTGTATGATTCTGTGCTAGCAAGTTCTAAAAAGAGATAGAATAGCCGGGCGTGGTGGCACATGCCTGTAATCCCAGCACTGGGGAGGCTGAGGCAGGAGGATTGTTGTGAGTTCGAGACCAGCCTGAGCTACAAAGTGAGCTTAAGGCCAGCTTGAATTGCATAGTGAGACCCTGTCTCAAAAAGACAAAAATAAATAAATAAATAAATAAATAAATAAATAAAAAATGAAAAGAGATAGAATAAATACAGTGCAACTTTTTAGAATGCTCATTTTACTTGACATTAAGCTATTAGTGGAAGTAAATGTTTTTATCTTGTTAACTTGAAGAGAATTTCTTTAATGGAAAAAAATAACTTATGTTTACCCAAAGGTTTGATTACACTTAGAGTAGAAATTAAAGTCCTTAAATATAAAATATATTTATATTTATAAACAAGCATGATGTTTGTTTCAGAGGATCAAAACACTCAATTCAGATTTGCCAGAAAACAGAAAAGACATTGATTTGTGTACCTAAAACTCACAGAGAGTTAGTTTCAAGTGAGGCTTGATTTCCTATCTCTTGCTCTTTCCTCTTTATGATGTTTAACTTCAACCTCATGTTCTGGTGAGTTCTCTCTTGCAAGCTTAGTTCTATTTTTGTAATAGAACTAAATAAATAGTAGTAAAATGGCTAAAGTAGTTCCTATCTTACAATTCATTGTTCAGAAAAAAGGAACATATGCCTTCTGATATGTCTCAATCCCTCTTGGGATTCCCTCTCTTTTATTGGCTCAAACAAAGCCCTGTGCTCAAATCAGAACCAATCATTTTGTCCAGGCAGTAGATACATCGTTTGACTCAAGCTTATCAGAGATAATTTATATAGCTGGAGAATAAGGTTAACAGTGCAAACAATAAAGCTGGCAATGAGAAGGGGTGTGTTCTTCAACAAAACATCAGGATATTGTTGTTAGGTGAAGCTAACATGGATGTTTGGGTGGTAACCCAAACAGGTCCAATAGATGTTTAAATAACATTCAGATGATAAAAGGAGAAATTAGAAGACAAATAATTATTTTTTTTGCAACTGAAATAAAAATTAACTGGAATGAGAAAATGTGATGTGTGCGTGAGTGTGTGTGTGTGTGTGTGTGTAAGGGTGTTAACTGTTCAGTGTGGTTATATTGTTGTGATATGGAACCCCTCTTGAGTTCTACACAAATTGTACTGGTACCAAGGAATTGTACCACAGATATTGCAATAATAATAAATTGACAGCATTTTTTGTATACAGGTAAATGCTTTTTACAAAATGAACTCATGATTTTTGTACAATTCTTATATCAACAGCTGCTCATAAATAAAATACAGCTACAAATAAATACCTGATTATAAGTGCAGTTTCTGGGGAACAACCCGCTCGGGCCCCCCTCCTGTCCCTGTCTCAGACAGGAGCTTTCTTTCTCTCAATAAATCTACTCTGTTCATAAAAAAATAAGTGTAGTTCCAACATAAATGTTGGTTTATGTCTCTACTTATGTTAAAGAAGAAGATGAAAGTGAAACAAAAGTGAGGTACGGTAGAGCTTCACTCACCTCTTAGTGTCATGAATGGACTTACTGCTGAATCAGATAAGTTTTCAAATCCTGAAGACTTAAGTTATTCACGATATAATGGCTGTGATGTGACAAATTTCTATCTAATTGACATTAGCATATGCAGTATGATCTAAATAAATGGCGAAATGTACATTTTAAAAAGTTATTATAGTAAACACACATTGCTTTTAATCCCCATCAACATACTCCTTTCTTGGACATGCATATTCATAATTCTTGCCACCTTCTGAAGCAATTCAGGAAGTATTCTTTTGTGACTGTTTTTATTACTCTGTTGTGGCTGCTTCCACGTCCTGAATTTGTTCTGAACATTTACCAGTCATGGTCGTTTTGACTTGGGGGAGGAGCCAGAAGTTACACAGTGCCACATCTGCTGAGAAGGTAGATGAGGACATTTATTAAAATTCATACAAACCTGCCTTTCTCTTGGCTAGCAGGTGGAAGTAGTACACAATGTGTTTTTTAATCACATCTTTTTTTTTTTTTTTTTTGGTGGAGCCAGGGATTGAACTCAGGCCCTTGCACTTGCCAGAGAAGTGCTTATTCCACTGAGCCATCTCCCTGGCCCCTTAATCACATCTTGTAAAGATACTTGTGATGGTTGATCCATTGTGCCAACTTGAGGAGTCTGAAGGTTGGCTGGATCCACTCAGTGACCCCATACCCTAGGGCGTGGAGGCCCCTCCCTGGGCATGGGGGCCACCCTAGGATGACTCAGCACAAAAGGGTCTGGTATATGAAGGGGATGAGGAAGGATTCTGCACCTTGTAGGAGCTGGATCTTCATGGCAGCTGCCACCACTTCCATGCAGGAGCTCAGGCTCTCACAGTTGGTGTGGAAGGGAGGGAGGCTTGATAGACACTGTAGCTGCTGCTCTTTTCACTGATCCTCACTGTTTTCCACCACCATGAACTGCTACTCTCTGCCATGTGCCACTCTGCCTTGGAGCCAGCCGAGTATGGACTGAAATCCCCAGTAAGTGTGAGCTAAATAAACCTTTACTTCCTTAACTTTGGGTGTCAGGTATTTTGTCCCAGCAACAAGTAAAAAGTAACAATACTCATAAAAGAGAACTTCTAGAACTGCTTCAGAAAGTGCCAAGAACTGTAGGGATCTATTGATCTCACTGGGATCAGTTCTACCTGGGGAGAAATGGAAGCAAGAATGAGAAAGATAGACAAGAAGACAAATGCTGAGCTAGGTGGTCACTGGTCTGCCTGATGGGCAAGACTAACACACCAAACAACAAAATGAATCTTTATGTATACTTTTGCAAAGTTAGTAACACGTGACACAAGGTTGCCTACCTACTAATAGCTGACCTTAAAGAGACAGGATGTTTATCCCAGGACTGAAGTAGCTAGTTTGACCACTTTGCATACTCACATTAATGTTTAGGTCTAAATAACCAGGAAAACAATGTACCAAGCCTTGCATTTCCAGTTCTGTGAGGTGAATCCTTCCACCATAGCCAAACATGTATTACCAGTGTCCAGTCATGAAACACAGAATTGGGGAAATAGATGCCATTGCAGCCCATTTATAGTATTTCCATCACAAATTTCAAGAGTATGGGTAATAATAAAGATAAACAATTAGCATGTGAGAAAGTTCTAATATTTATTACATTTTACTCATATACTTTATTATGTTTATTGCTATGGTTAGCAACAACCAGATTACAAAATTACTGCAAATTGAATGCCTGACTTTCAGGATCCACATCCAGGACACTCTGGCCTCCATCTGTGTATTCTCCCCAGAATAATCATCACTCAAGCATGTTAAGAATACCTTGAGAGAGAGGGTTGAGTCACAGAGGATGGAGTCACTGTACATAGCTAAAACACGGTACCCATGGAGGGAAGATCCAGAAACAGAACACATTTAGTGGAAGTAGAAGGTTAGAGCCCAAAGATGAATCTGAAAATAGAAGTACCCCATCCCACCAGAGATTTGTAGAAATTTGGCATAGGTTGTGAATGTCGTCTGGTGACAACATGGGGTGTTTTGGGCAATGTAGGGAATTTAGAATCAGCTAAAATCTGGGAAATATACACACATTTTACAGATATATGTGTGTATATGCATATATATGTACTATGTGTTGGAATGAATTCCAAAATGATGTCAAGTTTTAGGGCAAACACAATTTTAAATAAATTCCTTTGAGGGAACCCACCTTAGTTAGAGTCTCCAATCTTTAAGGCGTATGTGTCATCCTTCTCTGCTACTTCAGATACTTCCTACTTCCTTCTCACTGAAAATTTATGTATTTCATCTCGTCTGAATTTTTAATCTGATGACTGCTCTGTATTGCTAATTATCAGAATCTGAGATGTAAGAATTCTAGGATCCCAGGCATAGAGGCCCCCCTTAACACAGTAAGTCTTCCAATCAAGAATCCTGCTGCTCAGGACCCGATCCGTGTGTGGCCTCAGGCAGATCCTTCTTCCTCCTGGGACAGAAGGTCTGTCAGGCCCTGACCTCTGGCAATGGCGCCAGAGGGTGGGCGACCGCTCGCTCTGCGTGACCCCAGAGCTCCTCCCTGCTTGCTCCTCAGCTCCGCAGAGTCTGTGTAGCTGGGTTCCAGTTGACCGGCAGGAAGACTAATTCCCTGCTCCCAGTGAGATGCTCTGATTGGAATAAACTCTTAAAGTTTCTCTCTAACAAGAAAAACTTTGGCTCCTACCTAATTTGCCTGGACCAGAGGGGTTGAGTTAGTGAGATTTCATTTCAGATTGAAAAAAAAAAAAAGAAAAAGAAAAAGAAAACTTGTTGTGAACTTTTTAAATCATTTTTTAAAAACATTATTAGGGTATTTCCTGGGATATAACATGACTTCACTGAATGCAGGGCAAGTACAGGAGCCCCAAGTATCTAACTTAACACCTGAAAATTCCCAAGGAAGAATGTGCTGTGGAAAGAAGACATATTGAGAGTTGTAAGAAAAGGTTTAATAAAAAAAAAAGTAAATGAAAAGGCCATAAAATTTAAATGAGGTTCATTCCTGGGGTTATAATGAGTTCTATGCTCCGACCTTGTTAATAGCTTTTTTTAAAAATAATTTTATTGTAACTTCTACTTTTTCTGTCAGTATAATTAGAGCTTAATTAATTCCCCCCTAAAGGGGATAAAGAGGACAAAATGGTATTTGATCTGAGACATGTACAGCAGGCAAAGTAATTAGGATCAGTCAGTTACTGTCCCTCACCTTTTTTCTAATTGTGGCTCTAGAAGGCAAGCACTTATGTTCGGGGACTCCCTGTGTTTTTTCCTGGATTAGACAATCAGCAATACGAAGATACACATTGAGGTCAAATGATTTTATATAGACAGAAATCACATTTTTTTTTTTTCAGATGAGAGAAAAGAAAGCAGCTGCATCAATTTCCTGGTTTGAATACCTTTTGGATGTAAAAAGTAGCTCAGCATTTCAGAAATCCAGCTTACAGAAAGGACCAGGAGCAACGTGGTGATGTAGTCATGAGTTGAAATTCCAGCCCTGTAGGATTCAGAGGATACAGGAAGAGGCTATTGACAGACCTCTCTAGGCTGAAGTTTCTTTATTTGTAGGATGAGAATGGCAATGGTATCTTTACAGAATCTTTTTATGGGATGAGTAGATGAAGTAATACAGCAAAAAAAAAAAAAAAAAAAAAAAAAAAAAAAAAAAAAAAAAAAAAAAAAAAAAAAAAAAAAAAAAAAAACAAGGTTTTGAAAGTTACTAAAATAATAATACGGTGCTAGAGAGACAGCTCAGTGGTCAAAACCAGGAGTGGTGGTACACATGTCTAATCTCAGCACTAAGGAGGCTGAGACAGGAGGATCACTAGGAGTCTAAACTCCATATCGAATAAGTAAAGCTTTAAAAAATTAAAATAATACTATCATTGATTGATTGGTTGATTGACTGATTTGCCCTGGTTTCACAATGCAGCTTAGAGGAATTACTTCAACAAGTTACCAATGTCAGAATTAATTACCTTCTGCTTGCGTGGCAATGACTTATGCCACCAAGACCATTAATGTGACCCCTAGAGGCTCCACAGGCTCAAGTGAAACCCTGGCAGCACCTGTGTGCCAGCTAGTTGGAGAAGAAATGATATTTTCAAGAAAGTCATTTGGCTAATGTGCTGGAGCCAGGAAACCTCATGTTGGAAACCAGACCCTCCTCCAGGACCCATTATGCGGCAGGGAGTGAACCGGCAGCAAGGTGGGGGCACAGGGGTAGAGTGAGAGACGTGACGTCTACCTTGGCCAAATGAGCAGTGCTGCTGCTGCCTCCAGAATTGGCCTGGGCCTGCAGGCAGCTGGTGGGAAGCGTGCCTGAGGGAGCAGCTTTTCTTCTTGTTCCCCAGAATGCTCTGCTCTGGGGTCTGGGAATAGGGCAAAGCACATCTCTTGCTTCCTGGCCCTGTGGGTGCTGTCCCTCTTCAAAGTTTCCGCATCCCTTGCTGCATTGAACTAACTCCTTTTCTTCTCCCATATTTCTTGCTCTGTGGGCAACTGACACTGAGGTCAACCTCCCTTTCCAACATGCAATGTTAAACCACCCAGGTGACCTTGTATAAGCTCCTTATCACTGTGAGAAACAAGAAACAAATTAGAAGCAAATCTACAGTTGACCACATATTGCTGCATGGAATAAGGCCCTTAGTTGTAGCACAGGTAGGAAGAGCCAGTCAGAGCCTGTGGGCTTCTGGAGAAGAGTGGCTCCATTCCTCTTCAAGTCTGCGGCCATACCACCCTGAATGCGCCCGATCTCGTCTGCCCATTCCTCTTTAAATTAGAGAAGTTTACATTCTCTTAGTTCAATGAATAGAAAGATTTGTTCTAATAGTGTTTGTGGACAGGCTATCATGTCTGCATCTTGTACAATGAATAACCACTAAGACAACAATATGCAGTGCATTAATTATAGAAACTGCCCTACTAGTTGGTTTTGAAACTCTCTCATTGCTATTTGTTTCCCAATAAAATTATTTTAAAAAATAAAAATAAAGTAGAAATTTATTTTTGGAAACACAGTCTTTACAATATTATTTAAAAATGATATACTTAAAAATCAATCCAACAAAGTAAACATTAAAAATTATAGTACTCTGACCAAGAAGATCGAACAGAATATCAGAAAGTGGAAAGGCACCACTTGCTCATGGATAGGATGAACAAAAATTATGAAAATGGATCCAAAATTGCTATACAGACTTAATACAGTCCTGATCCAAATACTATTAGTACACCTCATGCATCTAGAGAAAACAATCCTAAACTTCATTTAGAGCAGAGCCTTAGAGCAAAAGGCAGTCCTGGGTGACAAAGGTGAGGCAGGAGGCATCACAATATCAGACTTGAAATTACACTACAAAGGGACTGTGAGAAAAGAATCATGGTACTGGCAAAAAAAGAAACCAGACCTGACAATCAGTGAAACAGATTAGATGATGCAGACTACAAAAACGGCCAGCCACCTCATCTTTGACAAAGGCGTCAGACATGTTTAGAGGAAGAATCAGCCTCTTTAATAAAGGGTACTGGAAACAGTGGCTTTCCACATGCTGAAAAGAAAACAATATCATGCCTATCCCCATGCACTGAAGTAAAAATGAGATTAAAGATTTAAATATTTGGAAAGAATCACAAACTCTACTGGAAGAAAAAATAGGTAGAGATTTTGAAGACATAGGTGTAGATAGAGAGTTCATGAATAGAAACCAAACTGCACAGGAAATACTTTGAAGAATCAACAATTGGGAATATCATATTATTAAAAACTTTTTGTACAACAAAAGAAATCACCAACAGAGTTAAAAAGAAAACCCATAAATTGGGGGAAAATCCAAAAATGAGCATTTAAGATAAAAACACACTTCTCAGATTAAGAAATACAAATGGAGAGCTGGGGAGATAGCTTAGCCTAAGTACCTGCCTGGCAAGCACAAGGACCCAGGTTCGATCCCTGGTACCACATGCCCTGCCGGCCCTGGAATCCTGCACATCCTGAGCTGGCCACAAAACCAGGCATGGTGGAACATGCCTATAATCCAAGTCCTGGGGAGACTGTGACAGGAGGATCACTATAAGTTGGAGTTGCACAGTGAGACCATGTACCAATTTATAAATAAAATAAGATTAAAAAGAAATAAATACAAATGGAGAATGTATGAAGAAATTTGAAAGTCATAGGTTATTCAAAAATGTAAATTAAAACAATATGGAGATTCTATCCCATCCCAGAAAGAATGGTAATGGCCGTGAAATCAATCAATAACAAATGCTGTGGGGAAATGGGAGGCTGTGCAGAGATAAAGAAACCCTTCTCTACTGTTGGTGGGAGTGTAGACTGGTATAAGCACTAGAAATCAGGGTGGAGTTTTCTCAAGAAGCTAGAATTACTTGTTCCATTCAACCCAGCTATTACCCTTTTGGGTATTTTCACAAAAGAACTAAAAATACAATGATACATGTGCTACCATGGTTACAGTAGCACAATTTGTAGAGGCTAATCTTCAGACACCCCACATGTCCATCGACCGAGGAATGGATAAAAAATATGGTATTTTTAATACAGTGGGGTACTACTGAGCTATAACCTTGAGGCTTTTTATAGGTAAATGGATGTAACTAGAAGCCATGCTCATAAGCGAAATAAATATCACTCACACGTATAAACATTGTATTGTCTCCTTTGTGTAAGAAACTGAAAGTTCCTTATGAAACTTATGATCCACATGTACAAAAGATATCATGAAAGGGAAGGAACTGCTCAAAACAAAAGAACACCGAGCACCACGCGCTGCGCCAGCCCCGCCTTTGGGCCCTCTGACGCAGCCATAGAGACGGGCTCGGTGATGCACACCTGTAATCCCCGCACTGCGGAGGCTGAAAACAGGAGGGTCACTATGAGTGCAAGCTGTGTGGTGAGACCCTGTATTACATATAGTACTAAATATAGTGCTAAAAAAAGAACAACTGGAATAGGGAACAGAGGAAAAGCACAAAGGGAAAAGAAAAATGCTTATATTTATTTATACATATGTATGTATGTGTGTGTATGTATATATGTACACATATGAAAGCTGAGATAATTATACTACTAATTTCTATCAGTTTATTGAAAGCAACAATTTGTGCTTATATTATTTGATCAATTTTGCATGTATTTATCTTGTAATCTCAGCAATAGCTTTGATGATAACAATATGCAATATAATTATCAGCGTTCATTTCCTATTTATCTTACGTTGAAATTCTGTATCATTTTTTTCATTTTAACATAAAAAATTAAGTCTGTAAGTTTCACTGGAGTAGGGACTGGTATGAAGGGCCTGGCTTGACGGTGGATGGGTGATCTCTCTCGCCTCCACTGCCTCCATTTTCAGCACAACTTTGTTAAGTGAGCTAACAAATGAGAAGACAGGAGTCAGGAGTAGGAGAGAAAAGCTGAGATGCAATAAGGAGTTTAAGGAGTGTTCATGATTGACATGTTCTTCCTCTTCTACTTGCCTGAATATGCTTTCCTGGAAACCCTGCCCACCTATCCCTTTCCAACTCTCCATGGGGCTTTCCCAAATCCTACCTTCCTACTCAGTTAAGGGTAAAAGAAAAACAATGGGTCAATGTATAATTTTGTATGAAGAGGCTGGACTGGAATTTCAGTCATTATCCTCTTTGAAAAAGGCTCATCCAGATTGCTACCTGGAGAGGTGGTCAGGTTGCAGCACACATGAAAAGAAGCCAGGCAGAGCACAGAGACCCCAGGAGATGAAGGAAGACTCCCAAGTACTTACAGTTCTGAGAGACCAAAGTACTCGGAATTCCCAGGACAGACTATCAAAAAGAAGTCAGCTTCACAGAGATCTATAGAATCAGTACCCCTGATGAATGGTACTGATCTGTCTGTACATGGACATGAAGAAACTACTGGATTCCATGCAAATAACCACTGAAAACACTTTATCAGGTACAATGGCCAGAGTTTACAGAGTGTTCCCTCCACTCACCTAGCTTGGAATGACTTGAAAATCACAGAGCATCAGTAGAATGCTCAGAAGGGTCTCACATCAGTGGTGGGTAAAAATCATCCCTAGACAAAATACTATCCTGATCCTGCTGAGTAAATCTTAAATGCAAGATCCATGAGGTCCAGCCTGTTTGCAGCTAACATTAACTATGAAAAACAATTCAGGAATATTTTAGAAGACAAATATGTCCTGCACCCAAAAAGTTGAAATTCACAATATTGTGCATAAAAAAAATCAGGCAGATGAAGAAACAGGAAAATACACCTGTAATAAGGACAGAAAGAAATAAAGTAAAATTTGCCCAGATATAACAGATGTTAGAATTCACAGACAAGGAAACTGTAATAAATATTTTAATTATATTCCATATGTTTAAAAAGTTGAGAAGAGCAACAGATGATATTTCAAAATCTAAATTTCATTTTTAGTGATGAAAGCCTCTATAGAGCACCAGGTAGAATTAATGGTATTTTAGACGTTGCAGAAGAAAAGATAAGTGAACTTGAAGACAAGACAAAAGAAAGGGTCAACACAGCTATTGTGGACTACTGGACTATATTGGAATATTTTGCTGAATTCATGATCCTACAATATTTGGATGGCAATGGAATACTCATCTCTGACAAAACTAAACAAAAAGGGAGATATAAATGAAGGACTATTTGGTACCTGTCTGTACAAAATAGTTAGGATAGATAAATAACTACTTTCTCTTAATTCAATAAGAAGAAAGATTTGTACTAATATTGTTTGGATAGGATACCATGTCTGCATCTTGTGCTAAGAATGACTACTACAAATACAACAATATGCAATGTATTGATTGTTGTAACTCTCTTACCAACCTGTTTTGAAACTTTCTTTTTGCAATTTTTTCTCAATGACATTAATAAAAAAACTAAAGGAAGGGTCAAAAGTGTAACACACAAGGGTGGAATGTAAAGAGTAGCAGTGAACTTTAAGATAATCTCCAGAAGGGGAATATACATCTCAGTTGAGTCCCTAAACTAGAAATCAGTAATATACATTTAAAGAAATAATATTCAAAATGTATCCAAGTTAAACGAAAATTATAAAGTGACATGTCTGATAAATTCAATAAAACTCTGGTACAAGAATATATATGCTAAAATAATTGTACTACTAATTTCTATTATTCCACTGAAAGGAGAAGTAAGTACCTATATTGTTTGAAGAGTTTTGCATGCCTATAACTTGTAATCTGAACTACTTTGAAGATAACAGTGTACAATATAATAACCATTATTCATTTCTTATATTGCGTGGGAATTCTGTATTTTTATTGTTTTTCCTCTATATTTAACAAAAACATATCCTGAAGAAGACTAAACTGAGTGGTGCAGTAATCAGCTATTTCAAAATTAATGAAGAGAGTATCTTAAAAAGTACAAGCAGAAGTAAGTGCTCTTATATAGTGACTAAGAAAGACAAGCAGATACAAGGTTCAGCAAGCTTGAAATAGGTTAAATGAAGTCACTATGTCGAAGAGGTAGAAAGAAATAAGAAAATGAAAGGAAACACAGAAACTTGTGGGAAACCCCCAAGTAGGTGAATTACACATGCAGTGGCCCCACAGTGAAAGGAGAGAGAACAGAAGAAATATTTAAAGAAATCAGGTCTTTTACCCCCAAACTGATGCAAAATATGAATCTTATTGTTCAAGGAAGTTCAGGGGACTCCACATATTTAAACACAAAGAGATAAAGTTCACAACCAAAACATCGTGAAACTATCAAAGACAAGGCAAAGTCAAAATTGCAAATCACTTATCAGAGAATGAGCTGGAATCTAGAATAAGTACACTTACAACTCGATAATTTTTTTAGAATCTGACAAAGGCCTTCTATCTAGAACATATAAAGAATATTAAAAAGTTCAGGTGTCCCAAAATTCAAAGACTCAATTAAAAAATAGGCATTTTCATTTGTGAAGGAATACAAATGGCAAATAAACATATGAAAAAAATGTTCAACATCATTGGTCATTCGAAAAAGCAAGTGAAAATGACACTAACATTCCAGCTCATGCAAGAAAAATTGGCTATCATCAAAAAGTCGACCAGTAACAAGTGCTGGAGGAGCTGTGGGGGAAAAGGAACCCTTGTCCACTGTTGGTGGGAGTGCACACTGGTATAATCACTATAACTCAGTGTGGAGATTCCTTGTAAAGCTAAGATTGGAGGGCCCATTCAAGCCAGCTATTCCCCTCATAGGTGTTTTTCTAGAAGAACTGAAAACATCATACCACAGCAATATATGTGCATCTATGTTTATAGCAGTGTAATTTGTCATAGCTGAATCCTGAAAGCAACCCAAATGCCCATCAACTTAGGAATGGATAAAGAATATGTAATTTTACACAATGGAGTGTTATCCAGCTACAAAAAGGATAAACTTGAGGCTTTTATCAGGCTTTTAAATGAGTATGACTACAAACTACACTTTTTTTTTCTTGTGCTTTTCATTCGTTATTTTTTAATTTATTTGAAAGAGTACAAAATAATAGATAACATGTTAGAGATGATACACATTAAAAAATTAAACAAGATGAAACATATTCAACTGTGGTTGTTGCACTGTATATTGCTGTTCTCAATACAGATGATCAGATTACCAATATTAACATATAAAATTAAAGTAGAAATTTTAAACATTACCTGCTATCTTCAAAGAACTGAAAAAAATTAGTATAACACTCATCTTAGCTATTGTGTGTGTAGACTTCCATGATTTCACCCCCTTCCTTTTCTTTCTTTTTTTTTTGTGTGTATGTGGATAAATGTTTTTATTCAGAAACAGGTATTAAAAACAGATGCCCATCAAAGCTATTACATAGACTACAAGGCATAAATAAAAGAAGTTTTGTTATTTGAAACATTTATTGGAACTTAATTTTTAAGCTACAATCCAGATGGCAAACTTCGGTAGAGACAAATGATAAACCACTACAATCATTCCAATACTGGTATATATTTAATTTCATTAAGTTGTAATTGATATTATACTTTCAGTATTGATAGCCACTTGAGTTAAGTAATTCAGTAGGGAGAATTTACAAATATCCTACATTTAATTTTTCCCCTTTTTTCAATTTTTATTTTTATTGGTATGTGATTGCAGTAAAAAATGATTACATGTTTCATAAGGTATAGTCTCTGACACATTACTGGCTGACAAATTCATTTTATATTAATTTTATTGAGAAAAGTAACAATGAGACAGTTTCAAAACAGCTTAGTAGGGCTTACAATATTTAATACATTGCATATTGCTGTCTTTGTAGTAGTTATTCATAGTATGAGATGCAGACATGGCATCTTGTCTAAACACTATTAGTTCAAAATTTCTTCTTATTGAACTAAGAGAAAGTAGCTGTATATCTGTGCTATTTTGTATATACAGATATATATTTTTTCTACAAAATGGTCCTTCATTTATATCTCCCTTTTTTGTTTACTTTTGGAAGAGATGAATATTCCATTGTCCTTCAAATATTGTAGGTGCGTGAGTCCAGCAAATTAATCCAATATAGTCCATTAGTCCATAATAGTAGTGGGTTATCCACAAGACTGGAAATGTCAGAAGTTGTTTAATTGATCCTTTTACAGCTCAGCATGTTAATATGGCTTTACTCTTTATACCTCGTTTTATATTTTTCTGCTGGATGGTTAAGACCAAGATGAAGCAAGACCTATATAACAAGAAATGTAACTTTTGTATCTGACAAGGTCAGTCAAATCCCCTCAGGAATTACCCTGAAATCGTCTACTGCAGTTTGTAGATCTTTTGTGAGTGTCAGCCACATGGATGAGTCACGGCCATTGCTTGGCCAGTTTGCTGTCTGTGAATGCCTGAGAGAATGTTTTCTCTTCATTTGACACACTCTACATCATCAATCACTTTCCTCTGTGGCCCTGTGATCTCCTTGATCAGAAAATTTGGGACACTGCTGAGTTACATACAAGACGTTACAGCACAGGTTCTCATATGTCCTGAGTCCTCACTGATCTTGAAGGGCTAGGGCCACGATGTTGGCCGTCCTTGTAGCCCTTCTTTCTAGAGATCATGCTCTTAAGTGAAATAAATCAGACTCACATATGCAAACACTGAATTTTCTCCCTAGCATAAGAACATGAAAGAGGACAGGTACAATGTATCCCATGGAAGCAGAATGAATCTGTCCAAAAAGAAGGAATTACTGAGGTTAGAAGGACAGAAGGCATGGGGGAAAGAGATGTATGTACATATGTATGTATGTATGTATGTAGGATGGCTTGAATAATTATACTGTAGAGTACTGCTGGCCTATGGAAAGGAGCAATTAATGCTTATTTTTTGGTGTTCATTATTATTTTTTCTTCTTTCTCTCTTCTTAATTTCTTATAACTTTTTTTTTTCCAGAACTGGGGATTGAACGCAGGCCCTTGTGCTTGCCAGGCAAGTGCTTATTCTACTGAGCTCTCTCCCCAGCCTCATCTTATAACTTTTCCTTTTTCTTTCTTTTTTTAAATTTTGCACTCATATTTGGTAATCTGAACTACTAAGTTAAACACTACAATACAACTACTGTTAAATTCATATTTTGTTAGTGATTCTGCATCACTTGTAATTTTTTATTGTTATTTTGTATACTCCTTAAAAAGTAAAATACAGCTCCCTCTCTCACAGTCACTGCAGTACACTGAGCTCCACAGAGACAGCACTGGGGCAAGTGAGAGTCAGACGGGCCCTGGCCGACTCTGTACCTCGCTGAGGAAAACAAATAAACATGAGCAAAAGAGATCCTAAGAAGCCGAGAAGCAAGATATCCTCATATGCATTCTTGGTGCAAACTTGCCGGGAGGAGCACAAGAAGAAGCACCCAGAGGCTTCCTTTAACTTCTCAGAGTTTTCTAAGAAGTGCTCAGAGAGGTGGAAGACTGTCTGCTAAGCAGAAAGGAAAATTTGAAGATATGGCAGAAGTGGACAAGGCTTGATGTGAAAGAGAAATGGAAACTTGTATTCCTCCTAAAGGAGATTTTAAAAAAGATGTTCAAGGATCCCAGTATGCCCAAGAGACCTCCTTTGGCTTTCTTCTTGTTCTGTTCTGGGTATCGCCCAAAAAATCAAAGGAGAACATCCGGGCCTCTCCATTGGTGATGGCACAAAGAATCTGGAGAAATGTGGAGCAATACTGCAGCGGACAACAAGCAGCCGTACTAGAAGAAGGCTTCTGAGATGAAGGAGAAGTACGAAAAGGACATCGCTGTCTACCCGGCTAAAGGAAAACCTGATGCAGAAAAAAAAAAAAAAAAAAAAAGGGAGTCGACAAGGCTGAAGAAAGCAAGAAAAAGAAGGAAGAGGAGGAAGATGAGGATGAAGAGGAGGAAGAAGAAGATGAAGAGGATAAGGAGGATGAAGAAGAGGATGATGATGAATAAGTTGGTTCTAGCACATTTTTTTCTTGTCTATAAAACATTTAACCCCCTATACATAACTCGCTCCTTTTTTTTTTTTTTTTTTTTTTTGTCTTTCTGAGACAAATCGCTATGTAGTTCAAGCTGGCCTTAAACTCAGTTTGTAGCTCAGGCTGGTCTCAAACTCACTACAATCCTCCTGCCTCAGCCTCCCAAGGGCTGGGATTATAGGCATGTGCCACCACGCCTGGCTAACTTACTCCTTTTGAAGGAAAAAAAAAATTGAAATGTAAGGCTGTGTAAGATTTGTTTTTAAACTGCACAGTGTCTTCTTTTTTTGTATAGTTAACACACCACTGAATGTGTTTTTAGATAGCCCTGTCCTGGTGGTATTTTCCATAGTCACTCACCTTGCCTGGTACAGTATGGGGGTTGTAAATTGGCATGGAAATTTATTTTTTTTTAATTTTTTTTTCTGGAAGTTTTATTTTATTTTTTTTTCAAAATTTTATTTTTATTTCCAATATAAATTTTAATTTTATTTATTTTTTTTCCATTTATTTTTATTTTATTAAAATACAAATGTCAATCAGACAGTTTCAAGACACCTTAACCATACAGAGTAGATGAATTTATACATTGCAAACTGTTTTAATAATGTTTTGGTATTGTTCAAGGTGCATACATGATATTATATTTATAGGTATTATTTTATTTTTTATTATTATTTTTTTTTGTGTATGCATGTTCAGGAAAAACAATGTTTTTCTTTTTTTCTTTCTTTCTTTTTTTTCCATTTATTTTTATTTTATTGAAATACAAATGTCAATCAGACAGTTTCAAAACACCATAACTATACAGAGTCGATGAAATAATACATTGCAAACTGTTTTCATAACGTTTTGGTATTGTACAAGGTGCATACATGATATTATATTTACAGGTTTTTATGTAGCTGAACTATATCAAAGATTCAATAATTATTTACCTAATGGATGACCATAGCACTAAAAGCCGACATAATATCCTGTCCCACCACCAATAGTGCAGATCTTGCCTCTCATAGAATTATGTAGAAGCACAGCGTTATCTAACCCAACTGTACTGTCTATACACACACAGGATGATTTTTTCTTTCTACAACCCTTCCTTTGTCTACA
>PVKA01021806.1:0-38086 GCA_004027165.1 Ctenomys sociabilis
GTGTGTGAAAGTTGGCCCTGAACAGACATGGAGCCTCCCACTTGGGCCCAGCTCCTCCTGGGCTGCACCTGCAGTGCGTGCTGCGGTAGGTCTCTTCCCGCTGCCCAACCCAGGAAGCCCCAGGACAGGGGAAGACTGCCATAGGAGGCCCAGCCCACTGAGCAGGGCCTGGGCACTCCTGCCAGGGGCATGCCACAAAGCCAGGCTTGCTCTACGGAGGGGGCCGGCTGGGGACAGTGCAGCCCAAGCGCTCCCACACACACACACTCTAGCTTTCCAGGTCTCCCTCCACAAGGAAATAAACACAGATCTGGTCTAAACACCAAAACCAACTTAAGACCAGGGGCAAGGTACAGACACTAACAGACTTGCTAAAGCAAGAGCTGAAGAGCACGCAGCCATGAGAACGCGGAACACCAGACCCCCAGCAGCGGGGTTCCGCGGGCCCCTCACGATGCTGACAGCTGCCACCCTCAGATTGGGGCAAGGAGGGGCGCATGATGCCAGCTATGCAGCCATGTCAGTTGGGTGCCGAAGTCTGCAGAGCAGGGACACCCGGGCCCCAGGGCCCCAGACAATGACCACAATCTGCTCACATAAAACATGTCCCTTGCTCACGACTGATAACCCCCAGGAAGCCGCCATGCCCACCGTGAGAGAGGGCTCCACCGCTTGGGTCACCACAGCCTGGCTCTGAGCATTCCCACCTAGTAGTGCGGATAAACAGCTGTGCCTGACATTCTGAACAGAAGTGGCCAGCGCAGATCAGGCGGCGAACCGTGGACAGCGGGGAGATGCTGGGTGGTCCAGCGGGGTGGCCCAGCCGTGCCTACCGCGGGGCCCAGGCATGCTTTGGGCACACGCAGGCACAGTGGGGCGGGCAGAGGCCGGGTGCTGGCCAGACCCTCCCGGGTCATTATCTTCTGCCCCTTAAGGCCCAGCAAGGACACAGCATGGCCAGTAGGGCTCAGGCAGGTCACTCTGTCCCTATGTCCAGGGCCTCGGTGGCTTTGGCCCCTCAGGAGCCCCCAGAACAGGCCGAGACCCCATCTGTGTACCGCAGCCATAGCAGAGACCTTGTCTTCCTGCTCTGACCTCTGCACCATGCCTGTCTCAACCGGGCCGGCAAGACACACAGGGCCATGCCCGCTTGCAAGGGCCTCTGCCCCCGGGATCGCAGGTGGGAGCTCCACAGAGCGCGGTCCTGTGTGGCACAGCAGCCGAACTCACTGAGCCGTGGCTCTGACAGGCTGACAAGGACACAGGCGGCCTTCATAGGAGCACCCCGTGCCCTGCAGGATGCGTGGCCACTACACCTCTTGTTACAGCCCTCTCCGCATGACAGGCATCCCCTGTCTCTCCTGAGACAGGGCTCCTATTCACACACTTGCTTTGGTAAAAATAGCTGCAGAAACCGATCATTAGAGCAGGCCTGCATTTTAGCCCATCCTTTCTTTTTCTCTGGTTTGCAAATTGGCACCTTCGAGTTTCACAGAAGACAAAAGTGCACCTTCAACCGAGTTCGCATCAATAGCGTGGGCTGCAGCGGCAGGAGGGGAGGGGCCGGTGGCTCCAGGCGGGCACTGGCCACCAGCTGGGGTGCTGCTAGGAGCTGGGCCCCAGGCCCTGCCCAGAACCCTGTGGAGCCCTCTGCACACCCAAGGCCCGGGAACTCCCACCCCACCCATGGCCTGGAAAGAAGGGGTGCATTTCACAACCCAGCCCTCCATAGGCGGCTGCTTCCAGCCTCCCCGATGCCTGGGGCTCTGAGTCCCTCCAGCATCTATCCTGACCTCTGTTCCCAATAGCACCCACACCAGGGCCCCACCCTCCCTGCTGGCCTCCTCCCCAAGGGTCCCACACAGCACCTGCCCCCACACCTGTCGCCCGCCCCATGCTTTCGCTGCTCCCTAAATGCTCCTCAGGTCCCCTGTTGAGACCTAGCGAGACAGACTAGGTCTGCTTGGTCTGCACCCAGCAGAGTGTCATAGCTCCAGAAATGACGTCCAACACACAGATATGGATGCTCCCAGAGCGGGAAGGCACAGGGGCTGGAGGGCCTCCCGCTCCCGCTCCCTGGAAGCAGTGTGTGTCCTCTCTGCCCTTTGTCATTTCAGTACGATGCCGCTGAGGGTACAGCTGAGGGGCAGGAAGCATGGCGCTCCTTTCCCAGGGCTGGGTGGGCTGGGGGAGAGCAGCCTCAGTGTGGGACCAGTGGGTGCAGGGAGGCTCGCACACGAGCGCCTGCAGCTGCAGAGGCACGCAGGACCAGGGACCCAACAGGGATCCCAGAATGGGCAGCCTGTGGTGCCACACGGCAAGGAAGCAAGGTAAGGAAGGGCATGGGGAGACACGCACGGGAGGGCCAGTGCCCCAGCTCACGCAGCACTGCCCGGGCAGATGGGCCGAGGGCAGGAGTGGGGGAAGCTCCAGGAGCAGGCGCTGGGTGTGCTGGGTGTGTTACTGTGGGTGTCTGTGTGGGAGGACGTGCGTGCTGCGTGCGTGTGTGGAGGGTGAGTGTGCATGTGACCCACACACAGGCGGACGGTCCCCCTGGCAGCTAGCTGGCACCCAGCCCTGACTCTGAGCCAATCAACCCCCTGCTCTGCCCTCCTCGGGGACCAGTCCTGCCCCAGCTCCTCCATCCCCACAGCCCTTCCACGCAGGGCCAGCTGGCCTGGAAACACCGAGAGGCTGCTGTCCTTGGAATCAGCCTTCTTTGCTATGGCTGCTCTGGGCAGCAAACTCCAGGAGGAGCTTCCTGACAGGGCACAAGCCCAGCCACAGCTTGGAGCCACACCCTCCTGGAGCCACGCCCTGTGAGGCCACCCCCTCCTCTGAGCCACTGCAGCCCCCACCCACTAGCAAGATAAACCCTGGCAGAACAGTGGTTAGGGACACCCTGGCAACCAACTCAGTACAGGGCCTCTGAGCAGGAAGGGCCTCCCGAGACAGCAGTCACTGTTGCTGATGTCACACAAGCTGCGACACAGCCCCACTGCACACGCCCCTCCTCCAAGCAGGACACTGGTCGTGAGCCCAGCACCATGAGGGCTCCACACGTGTCCCAGAAGGCCACCCAACATGCATCCACGTGATTAGCCCCACATGCCATCTGCAGGCTGCCCACTGTAGTCCCAGGAAATGGGCTCTGGAACTCACAGCAACAGGGGACCCAGGCTCCTCACTTGTCACAGGGATGCCTGTCAGGGACCCTTGGGCGCTGACCAGACCCCAGTACACAAAGGAATGTGGTTCATGCCGACTCACCAGTTTGTGTCTGAGGTGCACGGTGACCAGGGGTGACCCTGAGAGGTTGTGGGACAGCGCAGGTGGGGGTCGCACCTCCAGGGAGATGAGAGGGCTGGCGGCGGACAGGAGGCTGTCCCTACAGCTGGCCGCCATGGTAATCCTGGGAAATAAGGGGCCATGGTCATGCGCCGTGTCTGACCAGCTGTACAACCTGGGCAGCCACCTGCCTGTCTGGACTCCCTCCTGACCCAGTGGTATACGCACAGTAAGTCTGCTGCCTCCATTCCCTGAGGTGACGCCCAGCCCAGAGAGTAGTCCTCTGTCTGGCCGGGACCCCAGCCATGCCCAGGGAGACCCAAGGAGCTAGACGAGGGAGCTGCACAGGAAGGCCCCTTCTTTGGCTGACACCTGCCCTAAAGGGTGAGGCCCAGGAGCGCTGACCATCAGCGGGGAGGGAGTGGCCAGCAGGGCGCCCGCTCCGAGAAGAGGCCTGGCAACAGAGCCCAGTTCCGCCACCCACAGGACGCTGAGTCAGGCTGCGCCCAAAGCCAAGTGCCCGGGCACTGTCCCAGTGTGTGATCCAACGAACCCCCTGCTTCCCACCAAGCCACCTGTGCAGCCCCCCTGGGGTCCTGGGCCTTCCCAGCTGGCCTTCCCCAGCACACCCCCCCGTGTACACCCTGTGCTTTCCCATGCCCACAAGTGACAGGCACCGTCACCCTGGCTGCTGTGCTGGAGCAAGCCACCATCGCAGCACAGAGGAGCCAACTTAAACACTGAGAAGCTGGGATACAGTGTGGGACTCTCGTATGTTGTGAGCCCTGCAGGCCCTGAGCACAGTGAGGCTCAGACCTGTTACCCCCGGCAGCCCTGCCCTCGAGGAGGCACCGAGCGTGGCCTCCACAATGGTCACCTTGGCTCCAGGTCACGAGCCACCCACTAAGCCCCCAGAATGTAGATGTGGACCGCTAGGCCGGGCTGCAGGACTGCGGAGGGCTGAGCAGCCCGGGTGTGGGGCGTGTCCCTGAGTGAACAGGTCAGGAGCTTCCCAGCAGAGTGAGCCCGTGACTGACACAGATGCAGCCCAGTCCTCCCTGCAGGAGGGTGGCCCTGGAACACTGCTGAGTCCTGGGCCTCTTGGGTCCTCTCCAGCGAGTCACTGGGTTGGTCTGCTTCACCTCTTCAGGGATGCAGCTAGGGTGGTGCCCAGGGCCCTGACGTGCTAGGGAGACACCGCTGGTGGAGCCGCGCCTGCCCAGGACCTGGATCCTCACCTGCCTGCTCTCTGTCCCCAGCTCCTTACGCACGGATGCCTGAGGGATGAGTGAACCTGCCCGAGGCAGACAGGGATGGCACGCTGTCTGCCTTCCACAGATGTGGAAACTGAGGTTCGGAGAGGCTCAGCTGATTTCCCAAGGTCACAGGGCCCCGGAGCGTCCTCCCCAGAGCTGTGGCTGACCCCACTCTGCAGCATGTACCAGGGTGGATGGTAAGATCCCTGTGGATCTGTGATTAGCCGGGGCCACCCCAGCGCCCTGCCCTCCACTGCGAGACACACACACACACACACACACACACACACACACCCAGAGACTCACGCGGTGCTGGCTGGGTGGATGTTGCTGACGTAATGGTGCATGGAGTGGTAGAGAAGGCCCACAACCGAGGTCCAGGCTGGGGACAGAGCAGAGACAGGGGCACTGTCAACACAGGGAGCAGGAGGCACACAGGATCCCAACCTATGTGACGCTGCTGCCCTGTGGGCAGCCTGATTGGAGCCTCTCCTAGGAGCCAGCAATGCCCAGATCCTCCACAAAGGCAGCAGGTGCCCTCTGGCCCCTTTCCCAAGGACAGATGGGCAGTGGGGGTGGGGAGGACCCTGAGGCCTGGGCAGGAAGGATGAGGGGCCAAGATTCGCTTCTCCTGACCCAGGAGAGCGGGTACTAGGTGGCCAAGCCTCTGTATGAACTCACCCCAACCATGGGTCAGGGAACTGAATGTGGGCTCCTGCAGGTGGAAGCCAGGTCCAACAGAGCCTTGCCTGGCATAGCTGTCCCAAGTGGGAGGGTGGGCCAGCCACCCACTCAGCCAGGGAGTGTTGAGCTAGCAGGGACAGCACGGCCGGGCTCCCTGAAGGGGGTGTCACCCCAGGGCCAGCTGTGTGGAGTGAGCAGCAGCGTCCCTCGGGCTTGGAGAAGGGCACTGGGTCCTCTGCAGCCCACACCATGCTCACCTGGGCCACGAAGGGCCTCGCCAGGAATCTCGATGTAGCTGTCCCCATGGGCAGGGAAGCGGTAGTGAGCTGTGCTCAGTGACCTCGGGAGGAGCTTGGCCACAGAGAAGTCTGTGGAAGGGATAGCGGGGGACAGTCAGCTGAGCAACACTGGGCCGCAGACCTTAGAGCTGTGAACCCTCCTCTGTCTCTTTCCTATTCTTTTGATCTTTTTACTCAAGGCTCAGATTCCCCGGTTACCTTTCAACATCAGTTCAGGCTGGCCTTGAGCTCACTTTTTAGCCCAGGCTGGTCTCAAACTCACAATGACCCGCCTGCCTCAGCCTACTGAGTGCTGCAATTACAGGCATGGCCCACCAATCCAGCACACCCCTCCTCTCTTAACCACCGAGGCCCCCAGTGGTTATGAGACTGCCTTTGTGAGAAAGGCCTGAAAGCAGCACAGGCCTTGCGAAGCCAACACTGCAGGGGCCTGGCGAGGGCTCCACCAGGACACCTTGCTCCATCTGTCACCCGCTGGGAAGCATGAAGCCTCCACAGTCCAGGCTACTGCTCCGCAGGCTCAGGAACCGGGGAGGCCCCAGGAAATGACACATCTGACCCAGGAAGGTGCACCCTGGCCTGGAAACAATGGGCGGCCACACTGCCACCAAGGTGGCCTTCTGTGGGTAGCTGAGCACCTAGCCACAGCCACTCTGTATGGGCCTCCGATTTTGAATATGCCTGGGAAGACGCAGAACAGGAGACCATGCATCTGCCTGCAGGGATGGGATGCTTGCTCTACTGGCAGTGCCAGCCACTCCCAGCTCCAAGCCCAACTCCGCTATCTCCTCAGACACCAGGGAGCAGGTTCCCGCCATCCCAAGACAGGAAAGTGGCACGGTCACACAGAGCTGTGCAGTGGCCTCCATGCCGAGACCCTGCCCCGATTCCAACAGGACAGTGAGGTCTCCCTCGTTTCCAGGTGTGACACTGGAGCCCACAGCAAGCCCAACACCCCTGCACCCTCTTTACCAGCACCACCCACCCCATGGAGCACAGTCACCTGCCATGGAAGAAGAGCCTGTGAAGGTGACCTGGGGCCTGCCACTGTGCAGCTTGAAGGACACATGGCCCAAGACCACGTCAATGGTATCCAGGAGGCCTGGCACCAGGGCCTTGTCCTGGAAGAAAAGCAGTGTGAGGTGTCATTGCCGCTCTCCAGCCCAAGGCCAGAGGGGCCCAGTGGATGCTACCCCCACGTGGCTGGCAGCCGGGTCACATGTCTTGGCCATCACCCTCAGACACACAGGGCGAGGAGGCCATCTCGGCCCTACACTGCTGCCCCTCCCGGCTTCCCCACTAGGAGAACCTAGTGAGCCTGACGTGCACTGAGGCCAACCCGGCCTTCTCCTGTGGGCTCCTCACCTGACTTCCTCCACCACGTGGAACTCAGCACTGGGGAGCTTGCTGGGGTGTGCGGCTGGGAGTGGGTTTTGCGTGCCCTCCACGCATACCAGAGCTCATAGGGTGCCCAGGCTCTGGTTCTGCAGCACCAGATTTGAGTATTTTGCCTTCAAACCAGAAGCCCCTCTGCCCAAGTCCCTCCCCCCCGGGCCTCCTCCAGGGATCCCCCCATCTGTGGCCCCCACGCAAACTCCCTCCACATCATAAGCCTGGCAGGATGTGCATTTAAAGGAGAACTCGTCTCCCAGCAAGGCTGGGTCAGTGCTACTCTGCGGACCCTTTCCTCGCATTGGCCAGAGCTAGGCCTAACCTCACTCAGTGGGAAGCTCTTGCGATAAAAAGGCTGTGTGTGGGAACCACTGTGCAGCCCTGACCCAGGCCGGAGGTGCTGTCACCCCAGCAGGCCGGCCCTTTCTGAGGCACCTGACATGAGGGTCGGGACAGCGTGTGCCTCACTGTGCCTCTATGGCCAGGGCCTTCCGGACTGGGGCCGAGCTGGCTTCTCCTTCCCTGCCTCTGCCCACTCCTTGGGACAGCACAGCCCAAAGGGACAGAGCCAGGGTCTCTGTGGTCAGAGTTGGGACACAGGTTCCACCGAGGCTCAGCTCTCCCAACAAGTACTCGGCACCCCAGCGTTCTTGACAGGGCCAGGAACCGGGTCAGCCAGACCCGGGGCCGAGTGCAGACTCCATCTGTGTCCCCATGAGCTGAACCCCAACCCCCCGGCAGCACAGTGGGCTCTGATTGCTGACGACTTATTCTCATACATTTTTATTCTCTACGTTTCCCAACCTTTCCACAGCCATTTATTGATTTATGCTACTTGTAAGTAAGTGAAATCAGGGCCTTTTAGAAATCAAATGAAACCTTCAGCTCCCTCAAATCATTTCCAGCGAGCAGCGAGGAGACGCTCTGGGCCGTGCCCCTCACAGAGCTGGATGTTCAAGGCTCAGATTCCTGGTTACCTTTCAACATCAGGCATCTCTGACTGTACAGGACCGGGGCGAGCAGGTCAGGAGGCCTGGGACGCCTCCGGGGGAGGTGCCTCTTCCGCCCTGTGTGGAGGGCGCCCCCCATTCCCACGAGGGGGTGCCGATCTAGGCCACGTGGGGTGGAGGGGGGCAGCACTCCCCTAGTGGACCTGAATCGGCAGTGTTCTGCCTCTTCTACGCGACAAAACGTCCTCTGGCGCGTGCGTACTAAAGGTCACGTGCTTTCTCTCACCTCGGACGCCGTGGTCCAGCTGGGCAGCAGCAACACCTCGCCCACGGTCCAGAGGAAGGTCTGAGGGTAGTGGGATGACACTGTTAGTGCACAAGAGCTGGGACGCCCACCCCCATGGCCTCTCCCCACAGCCAGATCCCCTAGAGGATAAGGCTCAAGCTGCATCCCGTGGTCGCGGTGCACCTTGTGCTAGGACAACGCCCCCAAGACAGTGCCCACTGGCCACGTGGACATCATCGTGACCTCTGGCGGCTGTGGCAGGGCTCTAAGTCCACCGCTGGGGCTGGGGGTGTTCATGGTGGACGGAAGCTGCAGAGCACCACTCCTCTAGAATTACTGATTCAGCTCACAGTTGTGTCCACAAAAGGGGCATTACATTCTGACGTTTTCAAATTGGATGCCAGATTAAGTGAAAAGTATGAATTTCCTGCTCTGTTTTTCAATACAAAATAGCAGAAGCTGGGCCACTCTATCTCAGTGCCCACCCACTGCCTCTGCCTTGCTGGCTCCATCTACCTCCTACCATCAGCCCCAGGATTAAACCCAGAGCCTCACAAAGTGGCCCAGCAGCCCCCTCCCAAGCAGCCAGGTCTTCTCACACTCCTAGACCCTTGCCGTTGGCAGAGCAGGCTGCTGAAACTCCTCTCACTGCAGGCATGCACTGAGACCCCACAGCATGAGGCGTGGGCGCCTCGGATCCGGATGCCCTCTGCCCTTCCAGGCTGAAGCAGGGCTTGGGTGTTTATGCTTTACACCATGGCAGGGAGCAGTTGGGCCCTCAAAGCCACCCAACTCTAACCTTCCAGGTCACCCTGTCTGGTTCTGTAAGGGAAGCCCCAGACCTGGGTTATTAAAACAAGTTTCTAGTTGAAGAGTGGGTGGCTAGCTGGAAGTCAGGCAGCGATTGTGTGCGGAACAATCACAAACACCCACAGTGGCCCAGTGCACGGGTCAGCAGTCTGAGGCCTCTGTGTGGGCTGACGGGTGCCAGGACACCTGCGTGACTCGGGCCTGGGGACGTGCCATGAAGGTTTATCCAGATGCCCCCATGCTCCACTCTGGGAGAAATAAGGCTCCTCGGCACCTCTCCAGATTTTCTGTGGGGCCTGGTGGCTCACCGTTCAGTCATACGGGAAGGACAGGGGCAGTGAGTGACCACCAGGCCCTGTGCTCCTGGGCCTGTCTGTGTGTGAGGGCTGAGAAGCAGGGTGAGTGCCAGTTCAGGCCGGATTTCTAAACCTCATGTGAAGACAGTCAAGGCTCTGAGTGGAGCCTGGAATTAACCGCACACTGAGTGGTGCTGCTGTAGCTGTACTAAGCTGAGCGCCCTGGCTTGCCTGTTTGTTGAGACAGGGTCTCAGTATGGAGTCCCGGCTGGCCTCAAGCTCATGGCGACCTCCCACCTCAGTCTCCTCAGTGCTGGGATTATAAGCATGTGCCACCACACCTGGCTAAAATATACACTAAGCTTTCCTTTTCTAAAAAAATGTGGCTGCTAGAAAATTTTAAATGACAAATGTGGTTCGCGTAGTTCTGTGGACAGAATGACTCTTGCCAGGACTCAGAAAAGAACGGCCCTCTGGCTGAATCCGGCCCCTGCATGTCTGTATACATAAAGTTTTATTGACATACGTTCATCCTTTCCACGCTGTCCCTGGCCGCTCGTGCTCTCCAGTGGAAGCGGGGAGTGGATGGCCTGTGAAGCCTGCACCCTTATTTCTGGGCCCCTGAAGTCCTTCGAGTTTGATATCTCCAAGTTGGTGGTGGTTAACAGAGAATAGAGGGGAGCAGCTGGAGAGGTCACTAGAGTTCCTGTGCAGGCGCACGTTGGATTCCCAGGCTCCACACATACAGCTAGGAGGCTACGTAGATACCTGCCCACTGCAGCCCCACACTGGGGTCAGCCACATGGCCACCCAGCCACACCCAGGGCCCTTGCCTGCTGCTGGCCCTGCCTCTTACCCCCCCCCCCACTGTGCTGCCCATGGACACTGTGTCTGCAGCCAGCCAGGCCACAGCTTAGACAGCTCTACAGGAAGCTACCCGGCAGCTCCAGAAAGCCAAGGCTCGTGCCTGCCACAGCCACACAGCGCCCAGCACCACAGACCCATGGATTAGCACCCAGCAGTACACACAGCAGGCTGACCCCACCATAGCCTCACAGCCAGGCTGGGAGCCCCCGTGGAATGGGCATGGCCAGGCTCACAGGACATCAACCCCAGCTCCAGCCGGCACAGGGCAGGGCTGTAGAGCCAGTCACAAGTCCCAGGCCACAGGGCGCACATGGTGAGCCACCTTAATTACCCATTTCATCATGAGGAGCTCACCACTCCAAGTCCACGTCCATCAGACAAAGGCTTGAGTGCTTACGCCTGATTGAGCTTCCTCCCCCTCCCACACAGGGAGAAACAATAGGCCGCCACTCGGCACCCCCCCTCACACAGCACTCCCCCCCCCCCAGCGTGAGGACTGTCCAATCCACAGGGCCGCTCTGCTTAGAGGGTGGGGTGCCGATGTCTGAGTAGGTGGTGATTATGCGCCAGCTGCATATACTGCTGCCCCACGGGCAGGGCATTAGTGCGAGGTGGGCGCCTGGCATGTTCTCTCTGCATGCCCTTGCTGGATAGAGGACAGCACGCATGTAACAAGGACGTGCTTATCAGGTGCCAGCTGAATGCCGGGCGCTGCCTGACATGAGACCACATGTACCCTAGCTCCACAGAAATACATGAAGCTTGATACTAATAAAGCACTTACTGCACACCAAGCCTGTCCCATGAGCCACACAGGATCCCCCATTTACAGGCATAATGACCTATGAGGTTATCTAAAACCAGTGGACCCAAGCCTGCCCTTCCAATGGGAGCTGGAAGTTCTTCCACACAGGCAACCCTTCCCCCACAAGAGGTCCTTCATACTGGCTAAGCCATCACACCAATGATTGGTCTACAAGTGGTCATGTGACCTAGCTCTGACCATTAAATGTGTGAGGTTGCTGCACAGCATCATGGGAAACCTTCTGTCCTATAAATAGGAGTGACTGGCCTTCCTCTTCAAAGCCATGAGAGACCTCCACCTGCTGCCCTTTTCACATGAGGTGGCACCTTCACTGCTAAAGGGGATCTACAAACTGCCCTGGAACAAAGCGTCACGCAGAGGAGGACACCCAGCTTGCCACCATCATCCCTGGGCCCTCATGGAAGCCCCAGTCTGGATGTTTGTCTCTTCACCACAGCCTCAATAACCAGCTGAGAGCCCGCTGCCTGACCTCCACGTGTGCCATGCCGGTCCCTCCCTCGTGGTTTCCAGAACCTGTATCTCTACCCACGGCCCAGACTGGGGTGGTTGCACGTTGTGAGTGGATGGAAATCGCATTAAAATCAAAGGTGCTGGGCTTAGTAAGGCTTGCCTATAATCCCAGCACTCGGGGAAGCTGAGGCAGGAGGTTTGTTGTGAGTTCAAAGCCAGCCTGAGATACGTAGTGAGTGCATGATCAGCTTGAACTGCAGAGGGAGACCCCATCCTCCCCTAAAAAAGCCCAACAAAGATACAAGTTCACTGAACTCCTGAGTCTCATGGTGCTGGTCAGCTGTGGTCAGTCCCTGAGGAGCCCAAACCTGACTTAATGCCTTTTAACGCCAGGCTGTGGACTACTCAGGTGCTGGCCCTGGTCCACCGCACATGGGCACCAAAGAGCTTTACCTTCGTGAGATTCAGCGCTGTTTCCTCTGAGAGAGACGTATTGGGTAGGCTGAGGGACACGTTCTGCAGGTAACTCAGTGCGACTCCGGGCTGCGAGAAGTTCCTTCCCTTCTCCGTCAGGCTGGCTATGATGAGGTGGTAGGCATCTGTGAGCATCTGAAAGAAGCTGGCCACCTCAGTCACCAGAGACGCCAAAGCCAGAGGCCCCACAGGCTTCTGCCATCCTGTCGTGGGCCTACGGCCCCAGTGACAGTGACATCCGCCAGCACGCACGGCCACTGTGAATGCCCTGCAGGTACCCCCATTTATCTGCATGAGAGAAAGGAGCCCCGCAATAGATGGCATGGGCATGGACAGCCACACAGAGGGAACCAGCGTTTGGCTCCGAGGAGACTCTTCAGATCCCCACCTTGTGGCTGAGCCCTGGACTAGGAGGACAGTCCTTTGGCCACAGAAGCTAACCTGGGAGGGTGATGCTTTTTGTACAAATCCATCCTTTTTTCAGGGATCAAAAGAAGAGGCCCAAAGGGAAGCAGAGCCCAGGGTAGGAGACACCCAGCAATCCTTCCTCCCCGGGAGCAGGAGGTCCCTGTGACAGGCCCCGGCTTCCTGCCTTCTGTATCCCCACACCAAGCACTGTTCCCTTCTGTTGATTATTTCTCTCCAGTACCAAGATGAGAGAGCCGGGTCCCGCGTCTCACCCTCCTGCTCATGGCGCAGAAGCACAGGAAGGGGCCAAAGGAAAAGCAAGAGACTCACCGTAGTGCTGACTGTGGGCGGTGTGAAGCTGGGCGGCGTGGACGACCACGAGCCCTGCTTTCCTGGAGAGGACGTATAGTGCTTAGGGTGGGGCTCAGACGCCGTCGCCGTGGCAACCCTCCCGCCTCAGCCTCCCAAGTGCTGGGATGGTGGGTGCACACTGCCACGCCTGGCTCATCACCCTGTTTGAATAAGGTCCATCCCACTTGAAAGTTCACCAGCTTGAGATACACCAGACAGAGCTGGGAACGTCTTGGGTAGAAATGCTACGGGAAAGATACGGGCTAATAAATCAGCCTAATAGGTGGATTATATGGCTTTTCCCAGCTCACATTATTCTTCCATTTATATTCTGAATTGCTTTTGCACACCATTCATGCGAGTCGCCGTATAAAGTGATGATTTTTATGCAAGGTGTCACCAATTTAAAACAAATAATGAACAACAGGCTTCAGTTGCATCCAGACCAGCAAGAGGGAAAGATGCAGGACTGGGACTCACTGAGCCCAGACAGGAAGGGGCCCCACCCCTCAGGGAGGGGGCATGAGGCGGCCGCAGAGGTGGGGGCAGGTGGGGCATCCCCCAGCGAGGCCCAGGCCTCTGTGCTGGGGGTACTGGGTGGATAGTGCATCACCCAAGAGGCCTACGGAAATGACCTCCTCAGCCCTGCTGACCCCTCGTGGTCGGCAGACCCAGAGCCACACAGAGGGAAAACTGGGCCACAAGCCGCTGTGTGCTTTGCCCCAGTGACACCTGCTCCTTGGGCCCACGTCACACCATGATTGACTCAAGCGAGGCTTCAACAGGAAGGGAGTTAGGCTCCACAGGGCTGAGACTAGGGGTGGCTGAGGAGACGCGAGCCTCAGCCTCGTCCCAGCCCCGGGCCTGCCCTGTGAGCAGCTACCACACAGGCCTTTTCGATCTATCCCAGTGGCAGGGCCTGACCGGCTGGGGAGCAGAGGTCAGTGGTCCACCTTCTCAGGAAATAAGCCCACACCACATGGATAAGGATGGGGCACTGTGCCGCTCCTGGGGAAAAGAGAGTGTCCCTGGCACAGGCCCCTCCAGGAAAGAAGCTGTCCAGGCACCTGTAGCCATGACAGCTGCACACACAGGTCTGTGGGGGTGTACGTGGGGACAAGTGTCTCAAAAGCAGGTGGAGAGGAAGTAGGTGTTTATACAATGCTTGGAGCAGTGAACTGACAATAGGGAACCTTCTTCGGTTTCTCAGAAGTGACTTCTGGCTGCCCCACACACAACCCATGCAGATGGGTAACTGAGCCCCACCTGCTGCAAGGGCCCTGCCCAGCATTCCCCTGTGCCCAGCAGAGGTGGCACTTTGGGCTCAGTGCCACGCCTGTACTCCCAGCACTGGGGAGGCTGAGGCAGGAGGGTCACCATGAGTTCATGACCAACCTGGGCTACATACAGAGAGCCCATCTCAAAAAATAAACATTTAAAAGGGGCAGCTGATGTGGCCCCAGGACAAAGCCCTGAGTTTGATTCCTATTACCACCTACAAATGACGACCGCTAGCTCTTCTAACTTAGGAACAGGGCTGTGTTGTGAAGCTTGCTGGGACGTGGCTCACACCTGCCACACTGGGCGCATGACAGGAGAGCGAGGCAGACATGGGAATGGGGCCCGGGGCACACACACTGACCCACAGCCGCCGAGAAGTACATCCAGACCTCCGCGGGGGTCAGCGCCCGCTCCCAGAAGATGAACTCATCGAAGGCGCCGTTCTCGTAGCATGTGGCTGGGTCCCCCTCCGACCCGATCACGAGGCTTGCACTGGACTCCCCATAGCGGGGTGACACCTCCCCGTGGGGCTGGGACGTGCTCAGGCTGCCGTTGACGTAGACTTTCAGGCCCTCCATGGAGTTCCACGTGAACAGGACGTGAGTCCAGTAGGGGCCTGGGAGAGAGGAAGGTGGCGGCTGTGGCGCAGGGGGTGCCCTCCAGGGAGGCCTCCCTTTCTGGCTTGCTACTGACCTGGCCTTAGGGAGCCCTCATGCAAAGCACGCAGCTGAGGCCAACCTGCCTCAGAGCACAGGAGGACACTGCCCTTGTGCCTTGGCCTCAGAGGTAGACTGAGGAGACTGCTGGGGTCAGCACGGGTCGCAAGTGTAAACCTCTGCAAGCCAAATACTGTTTAAAAGGCTGGCACGGCCTCGGCAAGTGGCATAGCAGGACACAGGCCGACGTGAAAGGTCAGTGGCCTTGCCACACATCGGCGATGAGCAAGGACAACCGTGGACATCATTTACATCAGTGATACAAGAAAGACCCTGACGTACTCAGGGACCTAGTGGGCGTCTAACGTGCACGAGATCTGAGGAAAAGGACCAAGCTCTAAGGAGAGAAGTTGAGCAAAACCAGATAAGCGGGGGGATGCCCCATGTTCATGGGTAGGAGGACCCCACACTGCCCAGATGCCAGGTCTCTGAACTGACCTAGAAGTGCAATGCAGTTCTGATCCAGATCTCAGCAGAGGACCTTTAGGTAGCAACAGACTGATCCTAAAGTTTATATGGAAAGGCAAATACCAAGAAAATCCACAAAGCATTGGAGGGGTACAGCAGTCGGAGGACTGACCCTGCTTTCAAGACTTGCTCGACATGATCAGTAACCAAGGGAGTGTGGACTGGGCGGGGAGCCTTCGGCAGCCAAGCAGACCGGTGAGGTGGAAGAGACAGCCAGAGAGACCCACACAGATGCGGGGGCCACAGCTTATGTCTGGACAGCCCCCCAAGCCTTGTGAACGTATGTGTGGGGCTGGCGGGGGTAACTGGAGCCTGAGTGTGTGATACCAGGTGAGTCCACTGATGGGACTGTTGCTGGGTGTGACATGGGGGGTGGGGCCTTGAAGGAGGGGTCCCTGGGGTGCAGCCAGCGTGAGTCTGTCCTCCTCCCCCTTGATCCCTCGCTGCTTCCTGACACCCTGCCGTGGACAGTTCTCCTCTGCCCGCCCCTTGGCCATGCCACCCTGCCTAGAAGCCAGCTGACCACAAACTGAATATTCTCCACTCTTTGAGTCAAAATAAACCTTTCTCTTTTAATTTACGGGCGTTGGGTGTTTCGTGCCAGCAATGAGCCAGCCACTAACATGGCAGAGCAGGCTACTTGGTAGCTAACTAAGGAGCAAGGCAATTCAAGAGAACCAAAGCAGCCTTTTAAATCCATGCACAAGAACAATTGGATACTCAGGGACAAAAGAAAAAAAAGAAAGAAATCTAGACACAGACTTCACACCCATCATAAACATCAAACCAAGTGGACAATAGACTTAAATATAAAATGCAAAACTATAAAACTCCTGACAAGAACAAACAAAAAAATCTAGGTGTTTGGAGAGGACCTTTCTTGTGGCTGTCGTTGTTTGGGACAGTCTCTCCACGCAGACCAGCCTGGCGCTGAGCTCACAGAGTAGCCCAGGCTGGCCTCAAACTTGCAGCAGTCCTCCTGCAGCAGCCTCCCACTACTGGGGCTGCAGGTGCATGCCACTGCATCTGGTGGTGGTGGCATTTTAGGCTCACCACAAAGGCACAGCCACAGAGGAAGCAGCTGCTAGGCTGGGCTTCATTAAAGCAAAGAACCCCTTTGCTTTAGGGAGAGACCCTGTAGGGAGAAAGGGAGAGCCAGTCACAGGCAGGAGACAGGTTTGTGAAAGGCAGGTTTGTGAAACACCGGGTGGCCAGGACACGTTCGTGGCAGTACATCATTTCCTGGAAGAGCCTCATCAGGGAGGACCACGGCCTTGAGGACCACAGACACAGCGCTAAAAAACCACCCGAGGGCCCATTTTGGCCCGTGGCCATGGTGCCAACCTCAGCGCTGATGGAGCAGGTGGGACACTGACCAGTGTGGCACAGACCAACCCTGGCTCCTTGGGGAGCTGACAGAGCTCCTCCATGCTCGTCCAGGAGAAGCTCGTGGTGGGCAGCGTATCCAACGACGGGTCCTGTGCCGTGTGAGTGCTTGCATCCAGATGTGGAGGGACAGGGTGGCCCTCCCAAAGGACCCCTGCCCACAGGCTCTGTGGACACCCCAGCAGTTACACCAGGCTCCTCTCAGGAGTGTGCAACCGTCTAAGCATGTGGAGTCTCTGGAGATCGCCTGATCCTGAGCAGGTCCGAGGCAGCATTGCCCTGACCTCTGTGAGGAAAGCACCTCGCTTCGATGTGCAGGTAAGAGCATGCTGCCCTGCCTTGGGGTCCAGAAGGCCCCCAGCCGCAGGACCCTAACACAGCTCAAGTCCAGAGCCCCCGCCCACCCTGGTCTGTCGCCCCAGCCCCAGGCACATGGGGTGAGGCTCTCCACAGGAAACGGTGCTGGATCCTATGCAGAGCCTGGGAGGAAGAGCCCCAGGGAGGCCCCGGGAGCACGGCACAGACACGGAGGCAACGGATTTCCAGCCTCGGGGATCTGAGAAGACAAATTCAGTGCATGCTGCTGCCGCCACACATCTTCCTGCTCGTGGGGCAGAGGTGCACACCCACCAGAAGGCGTCAGGCCCCCCCAGCAGGCAGCTAGCCAGGCCTCGGCACCTTGAGGCTGCAGGCCAGGGTGCACAGGGCAGGCAACTCTGCTGTCCAGGCTTTCTAGCACCTAAGCTACACGGCCACCATGGACGGGTCAGGAAGGGATACCCGTGAACGTCCCCAAGACTCCTTTGCTGGCCCCTCCTGCCTCCACACCCCTGTCTCCTGGTCACTGCCTGGGCTGTCCCTGTGGATCACCGTGAAGTCCTCTCCCCTCGCCAGGCTCCGCGTCAGCCCTGCCCCCTTCCAGCCCAACCTCCAGCCCAGCCCAGCAGACAGCACCGAGCCAAGAGATGACAGCACCATGGAGAGAATCAGGCGCTCCTCCGCCCGGGCTCCACCATGTGCACCTGAGCCTTTCCAGGAGATGGGGTTGCCTCCTCTGTCCCCACCAGGCCTCCTCTGCCAGTCCTCAGCCACCCTCAGCAGGCAACTTCCATCTCCATCACAGACAGAGAGGAGGAGACAGTGAAGGGAAGCTGCAGGACGAATATAACTGCGTCTCATGCCCAGCCAGCAGGTGGCACTGTCATTGCCACCTCCACAGCCCTATGACCTGGGCAGGCACATCCCTGCCTCCAAGGACCCCTCCCATGACCCCTGAAAGGTAGAGATCACGTCAGTGTTGGCAGTGGGGAGAGAGCAGAGGCCTCGGGCCGGGCTCACTACTCACCCAGCAGGCTGAAGGTGGCCTTCCACCTCATGAAGTTTGCACGCGTGTACAGCTCCACAGAGCCCTGGCTGCCGCTGGAGCAGACCTTGAAGGCATCAGAGATCACCTGTCCCCTGTACATGGAAGGGGCCTGCCGGGACTTCTCTCCCTGGATCTTCCAGAAGAAGGAAAAGGTGACTCCTGCGGAGAGAAGGGGCAGGTAAGTCGCTGCCGTGAGCCTTCCCAGAAGCCAAAGGGAAGTGCCTTGGCCTGTAGAGTGCAGCGGCCCTGTTACGGTCCCACTGTGCCTCACCCTCAGCCGCTGGTCTGAGGACCCACAGAGCGGAACACAGAGCGTGATGTGCGGGGCCAGAGTGCACATGCAGATGCCGTGCCAGCCTGGGCCGCACCTCAGAATCGCTATATGCACACATTACAAAGAAAGAGGGCCCCTGGGCAATGGGTTAGAAACATCTGCAAAACTCTGCCTGCCTGCACGTCCTCCCAGGCCCCAAAACGCACCGCTAGCTTGTCGTCCTTTCACCCACACAGTGCGGCCTCCTAAACAGGACACACGGTTTTCTTAAGCAGTGCCCTTGTGTGGAGTCAAGGTTTTCATCAAAGTCTTGAGGGAGTCATCCGAAGAGAGCCAGAGGATTCGGCCCCCTCGGGCCAGAAGCTTTAGAACTTGTCCCCACAGGGAGGGCCTCTCACACGGAGAGGCCTTCGTGGGTTTGGATGTCGGTGGCCGCTTGTTCCAGGCATTGAGCACTGCTGGCAGAGACAGTTCTGAGCACCTTCCAGGCCGGGCGCTTAGCAGGTCCATTCCGCAGGGACCCGCGGGGCCAGTCCATGCTCCAGTTGTAGGTGTCCACAGCTGGGCTGCAGCATCGTGGGGCTACAGGCGTTGGCCCTGGGCCTTGTGTGGGCTGCACCTGGCTTGTTTTGGGCCCTGTCTTCAGTGAGGCCGTGGACAGCAGCCACAGCGCCCTCCGTGCACACTGGCATCCTCACCACGCGCCCCACAAGGGGCGCTTTGTGCCAGCCCCAAGATGGTGACCACAGCTCCACAGGGACCTGTGGGCCTCCAGCCTGTCTGCAACCATGGAAACCTGGGAAGCAGCCGCTTTCTAACCCCACCTTGGGGCGTCTCTGTCTTATGTTTTTACATAAAAATGATCTTGAGAGCTTGGCACGGCCCTGACGCAAAAAAGCTGAGTTTCGAGGGAGCGATCTCAGATGGAACAGCCACACGGCCGGGAGTGTGTGCGCCTGCAGTGGCCTCGTGGGTACAAGTTGTAGAGAAAAGGCCAGAAGGACCCAGACCTCCCTGAGCTCTGGAGGCGCCAGTGTGGGATCCACGGCGAAGCAGGGCCCCCACAAGGACACACTGTCACCACAGACGATGTCACTACAGAGGCCAGGGGCAGGGGCTGGGCACCCAGGCCTGGCCGGCACCTGGGGGGCCACAGGAGGTGAAACTTGAAGCCTGGCCACCGCCTCCGGCTCCCTCGGCCCAAGCAGAGATTTACAGGGAAGAGAGTGCAGCGTGCTGGGAAGCAGTTGTGAAACAGTCCCAGCAGACTTGTGGCCATCGCGGGGCTTTCCTAAAAGACTTCGTGTGAAGATTCCTTCACTCAATTCAAAACGGCCCTGTCTTGACTAAATATCTGTCAGTCCAGGAAGAAAAAGGAAAGGTAAAAGTTCAGAGCAGAATTAGGCGAGGGTCAGGTCATAAAAATGGAAGTACAAAGTGCTGCATGGTGCTAGGTCAGGATGAGCTGGAGCCCAGCTGCCACCGTCTGCGGCATGGCCATGTGCCCGCTCTGTGCCTGCTGACTAAGGGGCATAGGGAGGCGTAGACCCGGGTCAGAGCAGCAGTGCGGTCAGGGCAGCGGTCAGAGGGCACCGCTGCAATGCCCCGAGCCTGGTGCATCCTGCTCCATCCACGCGGGCAGGGAGAGGGCTTGCTCAGCAAGGCACAAAGGAAAGCAAAGCCAGAAGTCACGAGAGTGCCTGGACAACCTGGGAGCGGGTCATGGCACTCTACAGCATGGAAACAGCCACCACGCAGCGTGACAGAGGACAATCTAGCAGCAAAATGTTGGAGATGGGACGAGCTCTGCCTGTGCAGGGAGCGCTGTGCGAGGAGGAGCCTGGCTCCTGGCTGGACGTCTGTGATGGGGACGCCAGGCTTTCTCAGGCATGAGCTCTCCAGCCTCCGGAGGCTGCAGCCACAGGGGATGAGGCCAGGACACCGAGGGGCATGCAGCCTCGGGACAGAGGCAGGACCAGGCCGCTCTGAGGGCGGAGAGCTTGCTGGGCGCCCTGGGCAGGCAGGGCCCCATGGGCACAGACCTGACAGCAGGGTGGCCTGCACCTCGGGCACTCTGGGCAGCTGGGAGGGTCTCCATGACCTGGAAACCTCCAGGCACCCAGAGCCCTCCATTGGCCATGCCATAGGCCCTGGCCAGAGCCCTGCAGAACCAGGGAGAGGCCCAGCAGCCTTGGTGAGCAGCGGGAGGACACAGAGTCCATGCAGGACACAGTGCTGAGGACGGCAGCTGAAGGCCAGCACCATGGGGACGGGGGGGGGGCGCAGAGAGGCAGCAGGGAGCTGATACAGGCAGGACTCACGTGAGCCTGCAGCCATGTGCCAGCAGGAAATGGAAGAGAAAGACATGCACAGGACATACAGACACACAGACAGCAGGGACACATGGCAGCAGGGACACATGGAGAGCAGGGACACGTGGACAGCAGGGACATGTGGACAAACATACAGCAGGGATACATGGACACATGGACATCATGGACACATGGAGAGCAGGGACACATGGACAGCAGGGGCATGTGGACATCATAGACACGTGGACAGCAGGGACACATGGACAGCAGGGACACATGAACAAACAGACAGCAGGGATACATGGACACATGGACAGCAGGGACACATGGACAGCAGGGGCACGTGGACATCATGGACATGTGGACAGCAGGGACACATGGACAGCAGGGACACATGAACAAACAGACAGCAGGGATACATGGACACATGGACAGCAGGGACATATAGACACGCAGAAAGCAGAGACACAGGGCCTGCAGGGTCGCACATAGACACGGACACCAAAGACAAACAGTTCCCAGCAGACACATTGTTCCCATCCCATCTCTGGAGGTTCTGGAGGACACCATCACTGTCCCTACCCCAAAGGGGAGACAGGGCCCTGTCCTCCCCTGCTGTCACTGTGGAAGACAGTGAGAGCCATCGGGGCAGTGGCTGCTACCCTTGGCCTGGCCTGCTAAGGACCACAGGGCTGGCGATGGCAGGTGAGCGGCTGCTGGCCCCTGACACAGAGTGGCCACCGTATCCAAACCCACTGCCACAGGGCCAGGGAGCCTGTGGGTCTTGTGGCTTTCAAGGACAAGTCGCAAGTGTGAGTGTTCAAAGGACATTTTCTCACCTACAGAGGGCAGACATGAACTTCTAAACAGCCACGAGAGCCCTGCAACAGCTGGGCTGGGAACAGAGCTGGGACAGGCGGATACTGGGCAGAAGCGTGGAAATGGGCCACCTGCACCTGCAGTCTGCGCTGCGGGTCACATGGGCCCACCAGTGCCCGCTGAGGGGGGCGGCTGCAGCCCTGCCTCAAGGTCCACGAGGTCTCTGGGCCTCGATCCCATCTTTGAGCGCCTGCCCTTGGGGCTGTGTGGCAGCAGGTCACGTGTGGCTCTAGGCACGTCCTGGGCCTCTCTGGCTCAGCTTCCGCTCTGTAAAGCGCCCTGTGGAGGACCATGCATGTGTGTGACATCCCAGGTCCTTGACTTAGCCAGGGACTCAGTCACAACTCCTGGGGCATTTTGGTGCCCACATGCCCCTCGGGGCTAGCAAGGGGAACGAGGCCTCAAGGGTTTCCAGGCACCTGGGCCACGTGGCCTCGGGGGCATTTACAGCGGAGGGAATTCTGAGAGCCCAGAGACAGCGCAGGAAGCTGCCCAGAGGGCAGTGACGTGCCCAGCGTGCAGCAGAGGGACACCCAGTCTCTCAAAGAGATGTTAGCCTGCGCCGGAAATGACTTCCGCAAAGACCGGGGAGCTGGCACTGGAGCCTCCCGTCTTCCTCTCTCCGTCCTTCTAAGCCATCACCCAGGCGTTCCCCAGTTGTCCTGTTGGACGGCCTTACCTACACTAAGGCACCCGCAGAGCAGATGCAGAGAAGAAATCGAGCCAGAAAGTCACGCAGCACCCTGTGCCTCAGGGTTGCAGTGATGCCCCAGGCATCCATGGTTGGAGCTCACCCAGACCCGGGCAGATGCCCAGCACCTGCAGGGCTCAGGGCTCCCAGCCTGCCTCCCAGGCCACTCTCAAGCTCTTGTGGGACCCCACGAGACAGGGGCTCTGGAGGGACACAGACATCTCCTGAGGCCCAAGGTCCAGATGGCTGAAGCCAAGCAGCCTTCTTCTCAGGAGCTCCCTGAACAGCAGCCACGACCAGGAAAAGGCTCCCCAAGGGGGTGCAAGCCGTCATTTCAGAGTAGGGGGACAGCACTGGAAGACCCAGGGCATAGGGGAGCAGGGTCTCTGTGAGAACAGGGCCCTCCAGGGACGGCTGCTGAGGGAGCGTTCACACCCCAACCTCGACTCCAAATCATTCTTTAATGAAAATGTGCACAGCAACCATAGAGGACCTGGAGTTAAGAAATGGAAAAGCAGGGCCTCAGGCTGAGGGCTGTCTGTGCCCACGTGCTGGCTTTTGTCAGAGTGACACTAGGGGCCTGTGTCCCCAGGCAGAAGTGCCACTTGGCACGTCCGGAAGGGAGAGCCAAGGTCTCGGGGACCTAGTCACAGCCCCCACCACTCCTGAGTCACTGCCGCACTGCGAGACGCCAGCCGCAATGAGAACGTGCTTCAGGGGAGCGGTCGCTTTCAGCTCGACTGTGTTGCCGCGAGGAGTGGCCCTCGGCACTCACCGGGCAGCTTTGTCTGCCTGGGCTACAAGCGCAAGCCGACTGAGGCCAGGGAAGTCCCAAGAGAGCACATGGGGAACCCATGCCCTGTGTGCCTGCCCAGCGCCCCACACCCGACACCCCACGGATGTGGACGCAAGAGGTACCACCTGCGCCCCGGGCCTGCAGGGTCACTGCCCCGGGCCAAGGCTGATGAAGTTTCCCAGCCTTGGGCTCCATCCCGCCAGGCTGTAAAGCGAGGGGACTCAGAGGCTGTTGAGCCACACACAGGCGCCAGCCCACAGGTGGGGCCCTGGTGAAGCCTGTGCTGACCCATGCTGCAGCCACTCACTCAGCTGAGCCAAGTGCATTACTGCTGGTGCCATGGGATCAGGCTCACCAAGGCGTGGGGGATATGGTGAGTCAGACCTCAATAGCCACTCTGGAGCATCACCCCCAAAAGGCAGCCACTGCTCCAGGAAGAAGAGAAGCACAAGGGCCACGAGCGTGGAGCTGGTGCCCTAATGGCCCCTTGAGGAGAGTCAGGGTGAGCTGGAGTCCTTGGGGGTCCGGTCTTCACACCCCACCTGGGCCGCTTTGATTGGCTTGTTCTATGCATAAGAAACTCGACTCGAAGCTCAGAGCCGACCAGGGGATCAGAGAGAGCTGGTCACTAAATTCTGGGGCCTTGTAGGGCCATAAGATGCTGTGCAAGGGCTACACAGGGTACACACCAAACTGTGGGGGCTCTGGGAATACTGGAAACCCTTGAACATTGGCTAGTCTCAGCCACAGCAGACAATTTAGTTTTGCCCTACCATTAGCCAAACCCAGCATAGCCAGAGATCAGAATGAGCTTGAAAGCCCCCCACTCTCCCCTCAGCATCCGGGGAACCTGTTGGGGCTCTCTCTTGGGCCCTGGGCCTCCCTCGCACTGGTCACTAGAGATGGCTCAGAGTTACAGGGCTGCCCACCCTTCCCTGAGCCAAGCCAGGGACCAAACTGCTCTCTGGCTTTCCTGCCACTGTCCCCTGCCTAGGGCCTCTAGGGTTTGGACACAGAAATCATCCCAGGGCTCCAGGACATTGGCACCCAGCTTCCACTCGGGTCTGCAGGCCCAGCCGTGGCTCTGATCTCAGACCCAGTCCAGAGCTCCCAGGAAACTCCTGTGTGTGTCTGCCTTGTCTGTCTCTCATGGAGTGGAGCCCATCTCCCTCCAAACCCTCACAGCTGACCCATAGTCTTGAGGCTGTGGGAGCCGTGAGCCTCCGTGGGCCCTCAGGAGCTTCTCTCCCTCAGGAAATAAGCATTTTCATGCCATCAAAAAGAGGAAACCCTGCCGGCCCGAAAGTGGCCTGGTGGGTGGCAGTGAGCAGCTGGCCTCATTGGAACCAGATAGAGACCCCGGGAGGGAGTAGATGATTCTGGTATCTCTTCACTCAGGCCCAGCAGGGTTCACAGGCACAGGCCTGCCCCGCCAGGCACCCACCCGAGCCAGAAATAATGCAGCAGGAGCCACACCTGCATTTTCCTCCCCACAAATGCCACAGCTGGCCCCAATCTCCATGTGACACCACCATGCCCGTTTTAAAAAAGGATTTTCCCTTCCTTCACAGGATTAAACCCACCGACCACACAGCTGCGCAGGACGAGCCCTGGGTCAGAGCTGTGCCCCTCCCCACTCAAGCGCAGCCCTGTCATGCCTCCTGCAGCTCAGGAGCACTTCTGGGGCCCATCGCCCCCCAGCCCGCAGCAGGCGGGCCCAACAACCACACGAGAAAGCCGAGACGGCTGTCACTCACCCGCAGAGCCGCACCGCTCGGGGAGGCTGATGCAGGAGGCACTGCTGTGCAGGAGCAGCGTCACGCCCTTGTCCTCCCAGAGGTAAATGCTCTTGTTGACCTTGGCTTCCATGAGGTCTGGGGAGATAAGACAGACCGTGAGGCCGGGCCAGGTGGCATGGGTCTCGGGACACCCGCACAGTCGCTGCCTACCAATTTGCTGCTGTTGATATTCAATTGTTGGTAACTAAACAACAGTGACCTTTATGTTTTAATGCAGGATAACATGGCATAGCACTGGTGTCCTGCTGGTGGGCCCTGTGTGTTCTTATGCGGTGCTGTGTGACCTTCAGGTTTGTGGCCGGCTGCCTGCCTCGTGGGCCCAGCTCCTCCCTGAACCCCCACTGGACTAACTCTTCAGAAATAGGTGGGCACACAGCCACACCCATGCTCTCTGTACAAGCCCCACCCACTCACAGGAGGCCACAGGGTCCCGAAGGACCTTCCACTGCTAGGACAGAGGCCACCAGCCCCGCGTAGAGCCACTGACCCCCAGGCCAGCCACCAAGGGCCAGGCAGATGACCACAGCCTCCGTCTGTGATGACCCAGGTGATGGGCGTTGGTGCTTTGCTGGGGACATCGAGCTGAGCTGCCTCTGCTGCCCAGGCTCAGAGGACACTATAGTCGTCTGTGGGGACAGCAGCTGCAGGTGATCAACTGGACATGAGCCACATCAGGCCTGGGGTGGCCTCGGGTCAGTATCCTGACTGTGTAAGGAGCTGGCCCACAAATAAGTTGGGTTTGCTGGCCAACATAAAGAAGCCGCCCACCAAGGGGGCAGCAGCCGGTGACATGCTTGGCAAAGGCCAAGGTGAGCCCAGCCGCTCACAGCTGTATATGCCCAGTGGCTGTGGGCTGGGCCTCTACGAGCCGCCCACCCAGGAAGCAGGGAAGGAGCTGGCTCTGGAGTCTGTCCCAGAAGACAGGGAGCTATTCAAGCCCATGGGGGGCGGGGGGCTGTCAGGCTCCTACTGCTCTTCAAATCCAGCTACACAAGAAATGCTGATTTTGTTGTTTATAAGAGACCAAGTTGTGCATAGAGATAGTTTTAAATCAGCTTTAATTTTGAATACAAGAGCAAACTTTTCCTCTCTCAAAGAATGCAATCCCTTTAGAAATCCCATTTCCATGTAATTTTTGTTTTGTTTTTTTGAGACAAGGTCTCATTGTATAGTCCAGGCTGGCCTTGAACTCACTTTGTAGCCCAGGCTGGCCTTGAACACACAGTGATCCTCCTGCCTCAGCCTCCCGAGTACTGGTATTACAGGCGTGTGCCACCGTGCCGGCCTAAAAAAATCTCACTTAGGAATGGTCTTATGCCATGTGGGTTCTGTTCTCCAGGCCCTGAGATGGGGAGCAGACCCTGCACCACTTCACACAGAACCCCGCCTGGGTCCTGACACCCTGGCTCTTCTCTCCTGTTTTCTCTTTTCTGTATTTAAAAAAAAAAAAAATTCAGTACTAGGGACCGATCCCAGGGCGTTTACACTGAGACACACCCTCAGCCCCTTTCCAATTTTTAATTTTTTGTTACATTTCATCACTTAAACTGATAATTAATTCCATACATCTCTTTCTTGATAAGACAAAAACAACGCCAGCCAGTCTCGGTTTGCTTCTCGCTGTCTGCGGCCTTGCTTTCCACGCTTCTGCCCCTAGCTAGCCCTGATTCCCTGTTCCTCCTTACTTGGACTGTCTTCTCCCCAGAGTTCTCTCTTTTGAGTCAGTCCTTTTAACTGATATTCTTTTGCTGGGTCTTTATTTACCATTTTAAAAAGTATGTATCTTTCATTAAAAAAAAAATCATTACATTTATCTTCTTTCTCTTGTTTCCATCAGGATTTGGGAAAAAATAATTTGTTGGGGTTTTTTTGGGAAAAAATAATTTGTGGATGAACTGATTATTGTTGCATGGTGTTCTGAGCAGGGAAGTTTATTCTTGAAATCTCAGTAAGTTAGGTATTGGTCTTAGTTTGGTCTTAGATTATATGAAAATAGTTCTTGGCCAGGGTGAGAGCTTGGCAGTCAAAGCACCTGCCTGCAAGTGCGAGGACCCAGGTTCGATCGCCTGAACTGCATACCATGCTGGCACCTGGACACTGAAACCAGGCGTGGTGTCGCACATCTGCAATCCCAGCACTGGGGAAGCTGAGACAGGAGGATCACTATGAGTCTGAGCTGCACAGTGAGACCTTGTACAAAAGATTTTTTTAAAAAATAAAAATAGTTCCTTCCACATCTTCACTCACCAGTCTTTTTTTTGCTGGCAGTTTTTAATTTTAAGAGTCTTGCTAAGTTGCCCAGGCCAGGCTTGTGCTTGGGATCCTCTTGCCTCAGCCTCCCGAGTACTGGGATCACAGGCCTGCAGCCCTGTGCCCGGCTGGCCCTGGCTCTTCCTGCTGCATGTCCTCCCCCATCCATCCCGCATCTCTGGACCAGGACCCTGCAGAACCCAGCTCTAGGACTCACCGCACATCCAGATGGGACAACACAGAACACAGCAGACGTAAGCTCACCTACAGTCGCAGACAGATTGGAGTAGGCAGAGTCACTGGCAGGCACAAAGGTGGAGGCGTGGGAGGGGAGCACAGTGAGGTTGAAAGCTGGAGACGCTGAAGAACGACAGAGACAGGAGCACGCAGGTGAGTGGGGAGCGCGGCTGCCCGTCTCTCCATGCTGGCAGGGCCCACAGCACCACACCACTCCCTGCCCTCTGCCCAAGCACACAGCAATGACGCTGCCACCGGCTCCGTGACACTGTGACCCGGGCCACTGTCCGGACACTTGGGGAGAGACACGATGCTGAGCTCAGCTTGGCCACATCAAAACGACGTCACAGGGACTGACAGGACAAAGATGCACAAGACGACACTGCGGAACGGTGACACTGAGCAGTGCAGGTGGCCACGCACGAGGGTGGCACCTGTGCCCCGACAGCCTGTGTGGCAGGTGCCGTTCCCAGTCCGGGGCCTCATGGGCCTGGGGTCCTGCTGAAGCTGCAGCGGGGGACCAACCCTGGGACATGGGGCCCCAGGGAAAGCAAGTTGGCACCAACACTCCAGCGCCACGGGGCACACACCGGAACACTCAGTTTTACCAGACATCAACATGTTCAGCAAACAAAGTGTAAGTGCAGCAAAACTGTGTTACATTTCAGGGAGAATTTCTCATAGGAAAAGGTGCTCAAAGCCCCACAGGAACAAGCAGGCTCAGTCGGAAACAGAGGACTCAGGGAGGGGGTGGGAAACCGGCAGTCGATTATTGGAGTACTTGTCTGAAATGACTCCTGAGGCCTTAATTCTGGTCCTACCCATGAGCTGCCTCGACAACATGTGGTAACAAGACTACCTGATGGTGGCATAAAAATTCAGGCTCCAGGTAAAGAGAATGTGAGCCCAAGGGAAAGCGGGCCGCTTTACCCGACCAGCCACAAGCACAGGGACCCTGGGAAGAAAAGGCCAGCCTGCAGCCTGCCGGCCAGGAGGAAGGAGGGTGACACTGTGTGGCTGACGGCCACCTCTCAGGACGGTGGGGGCCCTGACACCAGCTCTGACATTCTTCAATTCTCAGATATTAGGCAGCTTGCTTGTGTGTGTGCGTGTGTGTGTACGTGTGTGTGCGTGTGTGCGTGCATGTATGTGTTCAGCCAAACACACTGCAGTGGTGTGGCCCACGCTGGCTGGACTTATGAAGCCCACAGGTGCCCGGCCCAATCTGGAGGAATAAGTCAAAGAGCAAGACGTCGAGTGGCACCCCAACCTGCCCAAAGCTGAGCTTTCAAGCAGAATCCTCCCCGGAGCGGGAGAAGTGCAGGGGGAGCCCCAGCTTGCTCCTCCGGAAGACTGAGGGGGGTGAGGTGGAGACCAGCGCCGTTCTCCACAGGCCGCGATCAGGGTGGGCCCTGGCTGATGCGTGGTCAGTGCGATTCTGGGCCCCCACACACGGCTGGACTGCACACAGTGGGGCTATCCTGGGAGACCTCCGGGGAGGTTTCAAGAAAGTGCCCGGTTGAGTCACCCTCCGAGGGTGCTAAGTCCAGCCCGCAGAGCACAGCAGTCTCTAACGATCTAGTGAAAACCTGCGAGCTCGTCCTTAGCCGAAGCAACACGACATCCGTTCCGCTCCCTCCCCATGGGGCCCGTCCCTCAGCGGCATTACCTCCGGTCACATCCTGAAGTTCATGGATACCGTCCACCCTCTCTAGCGGCCAGTAATGGGAAGCAGAGGCGAGCAACATGAATCCTGGAGAGGAAGAGGAACAGTTCAACCCACTGAGGAGGAAGGGCCGAGGACAACAGCTGCCACTGTGCCCTGTGTGGACTGAGAGGTGTCACGGGACCACGGCCATGCTGTAGGCCACAGAAAATATGCAACGCCTGTGCTTCAGAAAGAGAACCTTGCACTAGACGTGGATGAGTAGGCACAATGCCTGGTGTGGAAGCTAAGAATGGGCGCATTGGGGTGGAGAGATGCAAGAGCAGCCACTGTCCCACCATTTCATCTTCTTAGCAGGACTGTCTGATGAAGCCAACAGCAGAAAGACAGGGGGCTAACAATCCCAGTCCATGCCAGGCACTGCCGGGGTGCCTCGCAAATGATCCACATTTCACTGCAACAGTAACCTCTCAGGCCACGGAATCCCCCACCCATGAGCACAGGGCCACAGAGTCCCCCACAGCACTCACAGGGCCAGCTGAGCACCACGCACAGGGCAGTGCATCCACCTTGGGCCCCGCTGGACCTCTGTCTCTTGTACCCAGGGCCGACTCTTTTTCCATGTCCGTGTGGCCCTTCTGCTCAGCATGGATGAACACACAGTACAGAGTTTTCTCTTCTCCTCACTGATCCCCGCTTGACCTCTGTAATGGGGGCTGTGACGTCCCCAGCTCTTCGGCCTCGGGAAACCTCCCACCCGTCCCCACCTTCTCTGTGGCCTGCGCCACCCCTCACAGCCCTACCCTCTCGGCTCTTGGCTTAGTTGCACAGGACTGAGTAACAGAGCGGAGAAAACATGAGGATACTCGCGATGACTGTGTGTCGCCATCTGCTCCGAGCGCCGGCCACAGCGGGGAGGACAGAAGAAAGCACGCAGCCTGTGCCTCATTGTAAAGGGAGCCTCGGGGAGGAGACAGTGTGATTATGATTGTCAAATGATGTATGCCCGATATACAAAGTAAAAACTGCTCTGCATGATAAAGAAATGTAGGGAGGAGACCCAGACAAAGGGAGGAAACAAAGCCCAGAGCTCTCCTGTGTTGCAACAATAGTGCTAAAAAAAATAGCATAAAAGTTTCTCTCTAAACACAATCAAGGAAGAAAAAAAACATTTTAGAACAAAACAATAAGAACTGTACATGATTTTCATGAAGGCAACAAAAAAATGCAAGGCCGAGGGATGCGAAGAACACTTGGTATAATTGCATCTCAACTTATTCTTGGAAGAGCAGGCTCATTATAAAAATTTCAGCTCCTTTAATTAACCTAAATGCAGCAGAGATTTTCTGTAGCAGCACTGAGATTTCTTGTGAAGGAAACTGAATATGAGGCTCATGTTCAACGCAGTAAACATCATGGGGAGGACCCAGAGAGGGGATGGCGGGGGCACCAGGGCTGAGCTGCTGGGCGGGGACTCCAGCAGGGAGAGCCCAAGTGTCCCCAGCAATATGGGAATTAATTTCAACTAGAGGCACATTTTAACTCAGAGAGGAAATCTAACTCAACGAAAAGTACCGGAACCAATTACTCATTGGAGAAAAAACTAAATCGCCATGTCACTCTTACACCACAGGAATTTCCACATGAGTCAAAATGTAGTAGCCAGGTGAAGTGGCACATGCCTATAATTCCAGTGCTCAGAAGGCTGAGGCAGGAGATGGTGGTAAGTTTGAGGCCAGTCCAGGCTGCACAGCAAGACATCACTACAGAAACTAACAGAAAAAGCATAATGCATAACTTTTCAAACTCTGTGTATGGAAGGAAAAGTTAATTTTTTTTTTTCCTATCTTTTTGAGACTGGGTTTCACTATGTACCCCAGGCTGGTCTCAAATTCACAAAATCCTCCTGCCTCAGCCTCCTGAGTGCTGGGAGCACAGGCATGCACCACTAGACTTGGCCGGAAAAATGTGAATTAAATCAAAGTAGAGAGTGACATTTACACAGCATGTAACAGAAACCTGCTGTGACACTTCTGTTCCAATTCAAGAAGTTATCTCTATTATAAAACTCCCACGGGCTGAGGCAGTAGCTCCATGGTAGAGCCTGTGCCTACCCTGCCCGGGGCCTGGGGCCTGGGGCCTGGGCTTTGATCCACAGCATCACAAAACACACACACACACACACTATTTAAAAGGTAAAAGCAGGATGTTCAGGTCAAGAACACACGCAGCTCAACGAAAAAGAAGTGCGCGCTGGCTTTTGAATACACCTCCGAGGCCACCCTGGCCCGTGATTTCCAAAAGCCTGGGCTGGGTGTGGCTCTGTGGTTGGCGGGCAAGAGGGTCAGGGGCCCAGACTGGCTCTAGGGTCCGGTCCCTGCATCAGAGGCTGATGAATGATGACAGAACCTAACAGGGAACTCGGGCCAAAGAGGAGGTGCGGGCGGGCCCAGGCAGTGGCACCTCTGGCCACTAGAGAAGTGTGCATGAACACCACCGTCACATGTGGAAAGGACAGCCACTGTTCAAATAATGACACACGCTGGGCGGACGCTAGCCCGGTGGGGCCCTTCTGCAGGCATTCAGCTGGGGGCAAACGCATGCGGCCGCTGTGCAGACCCCGCGGAGTCCGTCTGCCCGCCCAGCTGCTTGCCTGCCAGGCTTCTCCGCAAGGGCCCGGGCATCGGTCATAGAGGCCCAGGCATGCAGCCCCACGTGGACCAGCTGTCCCTCGGGAGCCACCAGTGGCCATCCACAGAGGAGTGGTCTTCACCCACCCTGGAGCTCGACTCTGCCGTAAGGAGGGAGAAGTTTGAGTCATTTGTTGGGAAATGGACGCACCTGAGCCCAGAATGCTCAGTGAAACGAATGAGACACACACAGGTAACTACACATGACACGGTCTCTCTAGGAGAAGCCCAAAGTATAGATAAATGAAAGTGCAAAAGACGGGAGGAAGCGAGGAGACAGACTGAGGGAGTGGGGCCTGTGGGAGGGGGGAAGGTCCGGAGGGTGTTGCGCTCACCCGCCAGGATACAGTGGCCACTGCAGCTCCCAAGAAATTTGTTTGTTTGTTTATTCATTTATTTTGTACAGGGTCTCACTACGCAGTTCGGACTCCTAGTGACCCTCCTGCTTTCAGCCTTCCCAGTGCTGGGGTTACAGGCATGTACGACCACGACCAGACTCTGTTGCCCGTTCAGTGTGCCCTGGGATCAGGGCCTGCATGGCATGTGGTTCCAGGGATTGAACCCCAGTCCCTGTGCTTGCCTAGGCAGGTGCTTAGTCCACTGAGCTATCTTGCCAGCGCTGGCTTACTTCTAGCAGCAGAGTGACCATGGGCAGTCACTGTGCTGTGTACCAGCTCGGAAAATGTTGCAAGGTTTTGTCCTAAATGTTGGGGTGGATACAGTAGGTGGGGCCTGATTACACTGAGTGTACACGTGGTCACTGAAACAGCATGTTGCAACCCACTAATATTATGCTGCCAGGGGGGTAGCAGCTAAAACTTAACCTAATTTTTAAAAATCAAGGTTAGAAAAACAGTGAGACTATTTGTGCAGAATAGGAATCCAGGGCCATGAGGGGATGTAAGAGGAAGCTGGGGCCCGGGTTGGTGTGAGAGGCGGCTCTAGTCCTCACGATCCATCCAGGTTGGGGACGGGGACTAGTCCCATTAACAAATACTGTTACCTTTCTCTTGTAACTGCAGGCCAGAGTCACAGAGGAAAGGCTGCCCTCCCCACCCAGGGCCTCTGTGCTGGGCCTTGGTTCCATCGCCAGTCGGCATCTGTCCCTACAGTGTCATCTGGCAATCTCGAGGGCCAGCCATGACAAAGCCAGCCCCAGGCAGAGGAGAAGCTGAGCACGGCCTTGGCAGAGGCAAGGGAGGAGGCGAGACCCAAGCCATGCCTATCTCCCTACACAAGGAGGGCGCAGGTCGCTGTTCAACTCCCACCCGTTGGTTATTCCATTCAACTGCAGAAAACCAGAAAAAGAAATGACACCTGCACACAGAGGACAGCTGTGTCCCCTGAGCCCTCTTGCACATGACGGCTGCTAGGGAGAGACACTCCTGTCCCATCCACAGAGTCACAGCCAGCCCCAGGCAGGCTGGTGGGGAGGAGGCTGGAGGGTGGGTCTGTGCCATCACCAGGGTCGGGCGCATGGGCTGCAGGCACTGTGGCTACAGCACGGAGTCAGGCCTTGTAGTATCACCGACCAGTGGCCGTGGCTGAAGTGCCACAGAATGGGCACAAGCCAGAGCAGCTAGAGTGGATGCATAGCCACCAGAATCCACAGGGCACCACCCACCCGGGCAGCAAGGCACAACCGTCCAGCAAAGGTGCTGGCTTCCGGCTTCGGGCTCTGTGGCTCCCTCCACACGTGCTGGATCTCTCACTTTTGTCCCTTATATAGCTGGAGGTGGAACCTGGAGCCTTGGGCATGCAGAGCCATGCTCACCACCTGTCTCATTCAGAGTGTGTGTGTGTGTGTGTGTGTGCTTCAGCATCACTCGCAGTGCTGCCACCAAAACCCAGCCATGCCTGTGCCAGGTAAGGGCTTACCACTGAGCTGCACACTGGCCCTCCATCTCCCCCGTTCAGAGAAGCCAGAGATTCTTACACTTTAAGTCCGAGACTATCCCCACCTGTCAGGTGAGCCACTCCTTAAATTAAAATTTGCATGGTGCCTCCGAGATGGATGACATGCAGTGCAGGTGCCCCGGGAGCAAAGCACCCCAGCCTCAAAGGTTTCCGAAAATTAGAGAGCTCATCATTCCGCTAGAAGACAGCCTGCATCACGAAGCTGACAGGGATGTCCTGTTGGTCACACCGGCACTTCTGTGCCCACAGACAGTCTCTGGAGGAGTCTCCCAAGCAACCAGCCAGGGAGGCAGAGGAGAGAAAGTAACACAGGGCAGGGGGAAAGAGAAAGGGAGGGAGGGGCAGAGTCCCAGGCTGCAACCAGCCCTCAGTGTTTACAGAGGTAGTGATTCAGTGTGCGTGCATGCGTGCGTGGGTGCGTGCGTGGGTGGGTGGGTGCGTGCGTGTATGCGCGCGCGCATCCGCACAAGAGAGACAGACAAGCAGACAGGGACAGAGATTCCTAAAACTGAAGCCTTAATCTCCCCTCCCCGTCCTTCGCTGCTCCTTCTCTCACACATCTCTAGGGCGGGCCCGCTTCTCAGATTTGCTCAGGACGAGCCTGCTGAGCCCCCGTGCACTCATGCTCTGCTCCCCAGGGCATACGCCTCAGCCTCGGCCACCTGGAGCTTGGCTGCTCGCTCCTCCCTCTCCCTTCTGTGCTTCCTTTTCTGGCTTTCCTGTGTGGGCCTTGAACGTAGGCCTTCCCACTGAGCTACACCCTGGACCTTTTTGATTTTTTATTTTGAGACACACTCTTGCTTGACAAGTTGCTAAACTGCCCAGGCTGAACTCGAACTTATAACCCTCCTGCCTCAGCCTCCCAGAATACTGGGATTGCAGCTGTGCCCCACGGCACCCTGCTCAGCCACCTCCTCTGGTCTGGGTGCAGCTTCCAGACGCCATCCCCTCCTCCCCTTGGCTGCCCTGTGCCCACACACCGCCCAGATCTTTCGGCCTGGCAGCCAGGCTCTCTGGAGCACTTGGTCAGTGTCTGGTCCTGCGTTGGCCTCTTTACCATCGGCCTGTCTCTCATGTCCCTTCTATCAAACAGAAATTATATTTTTGGCATTTGACATCTCTCAAATTTCCAATGCCATCGATTAAAAGTGACCATGCAGGCAGCCTGGCTGATGGCATGCAGGGCTGAAGGGCAGGCTATAAGGACATGCATATCAATTCCGGCACCCAGAGACATCTCCCTCGGCCAAATTTCCATCTGCTTTTAAGATTTCCACTGTGAATACACTTTGCTTCTTGCCTGGGGAAGATGGAGCAGGCCCTGCTGTGACCGGGTGGTTCCGGCCCTCCCTGCTCACCATATGGGGCTGCATAAACACAGAGCTGTAATTACTATAATTATCTGCTTTGGCTCTTGGTCTTCTAAAAATAGGGCTGTGGAGCTGCCCTGACCTCCTAGAAATGGACAGGCTCATGGCTCCCTGGACACAGGACTGGGCCCCTAGGTAGGGCAGGCGCCACCTCCAGAAGGGCACGTTGACAGACTTCTGCAAAGCGGCCCACCACTCCTAGCTGGTGCCATCTCGGATTTAGGGCTAACCGGCCTCATGATTGCATGGTTGTCGGGGGAAATGGGCCAACAGGTGGGAACCTGGGCTCCCTGTGTCAGTCAGGCAGCCCCGCCAGCACTGGTCCAGTCTCCCCTGCGGTGCCAGGCTGGGTGCGCGGTCCTCCTGTCTGCCTTCGGCAGCAGTTTCCTGATTACGGGCAAACACAGATGTGGCAGGCGCTGACCAGCTTATTTGCTCACAGGTGATTTTCTAAACTGAGCACTTTTCTATCCAGGAGAAGGAAGAATCCATCGGGCCTCTGGTTACCCAGCCCAGTGTGGACAGACACTCAGCACAGAGACAAGGCCACCCACCGGCACCACAATGGCCCAGGTCAGCTGCTGCATGGACTGTTTCCCAGGCTGTGGCTGGCCAGTGAGGCCCGCACCACCTGCTGAGCACCTTCTGGGCTCGTCCAGGCTTGGGGGGGCAGATAGGAGCATAGGAGAGCTGCCCTGGGGGCCCCACCGAAGCCCAGGCCCCTGGGTGGGGCCACCTCCTTGGCCCCACGTGGGCAGCCAGATGGGGACCTCCACGGCTCCCTCCCACATCTGGTCAGCTCTGTGAGCGGGTACAAGTTATGCCTGGCACCTGCAGTGTGAGCACCACAGACACCCTTGCCACCTGCGTGCCAGCCACATCTCAAGCTGTTCCCACCCCTAGGTGACAGCCCAGTCTGTTGCTTCGGCCCCTGGGAGGCCTAGCTTGTCCAGCTCACTCCACCCTCACTATGCACACATAGTGACAAAGTGGAGGAGAAACAACAAGAAGGCAATGGAGGAAGCGGAGGAGGAGAGGGAGGGCAAGGAACCTGGGCCCCGGGGTGGGCATGAAATAGAGGGAATTCCAGAGGCAGAGGCAGGGAAGACGAGGTCAGAGAGCAGGGCGGAGCGGGCAGAGCCAGAAGCCTCCTGGGTCTCAAGGACAGAGCGCTGCGTGGATACCAGCCAGGGTGGGCCCAGGCACTGGTACTGAGGATGTGCGGCATGAGGAGACGACCCAGCCCTGGAGACAGGTCCCTCAGGTTTCCTGCACCCCAAGCAAGGGGTGGCTGGACAGAGAGACAGGCTGCTTCAGGCTCAGACCAGACACAGTGGAGACTGACCCAGTCCAGTTTGTGCCCTGGGGCCCCTGAGGCCTGAGGGCGTAGCAGGTAAACAGTAGGCCAGGCAGGCAGGGCTCGCTTACCTGAGTGGTTCTGAACCCCCGACTGGGCTCCCTGCACCTGCACGGAAAAGGTGATAGCATGAGTGGGAGGCTGTGGGAAACACCGGCCGCCCCCAGCCACAGCCCTGGGCCACGCATTACCTGCCACGTGCAACACAGGAGCAGCAGCCAGACGTCAAGGAGGAAGAGTGGCAGCGGCGTCCGCATGGCACAGGGTCGACGGCCGGCCGCGCGGCCTCCTCACCGTCCCTGGCCCCAGGAGAGGGACATGTTCCGGGCGGGCCGGCACTGCAAAGTCTGCTCCGCAGCAGCCTGAGGGGCGTCTCCTCTGGGCTTGGAGCTGGAGCCGGGCCCGGAGCCCTGGCGGCCGTCCCAGCCGGGAACGCTGAGAAGCCGCGGGCCTGGCCTCGCCTTTCCTGGCCAAGAAGGCAGAGCTGCCCGCCTCGGCCCTGCTCCTGCGTGCAGACCCAGTGGGCGCAAACGCCCCGCGCGGATGCAGCGGCCGGGAGCTGGACGGGACGGCCGGGGCGGGGCGGGCCGGAGGGTGGGCGGGGCCTGGGGCGGGCGGGGCCGGTGGTGGTGGGCGGGGCCTGGCGGGCGAGCGGGGCCGCGCGCGGGGCGTTGCGCGTGGGTGTCACCCTGTGTGCGTTTCGGAGAGCAGAGACGCGTGTGTGCACGTACGTGTGCGGTGTGTAAATGAGCGTCGCGGGGGCCTCTCTGTAGCCTGGCGCCAGCGCCCTGTCACCTCTCTTGCAGGCCCCAGTGACCCGCATCCTGCCCCAGCCCAGCACCAGCTCATGACGCCGCAGGGTAACCGACGCCGCCTCTCAGCCAGTGTGCCTCAGTTTACCCAAGGCCAACAGTTTGTTTGGTCTACTCCAAACACAGCTGTCACCGCAGCCGGCCTGTCAGGGGTGGGGCCCTGGCAAGTCCAGCCCCAGGCACCCGGGGCTGGTCCACCCCCTCTCTGAGCAAAAGGCAAGTCGCTCCCTTCTGAGTCCCCACCGAGATGTGGAACCGCCCTCCTCTGGGGCGGGGAAGCGAGGAGGGGAAGCCTCATGGGCCGAGCAGGAGCCAGAAACAGGCAGCGCTCTATAAACGTTGCGATGGCCACCGTGAAGCGGAAAATAACCCGGCTGCGTGTTGGCTCCCGGAGCCCCTTGGTCCTGACTTTAAATGGAATTGAGAACCGGCCCGCACACTTCCTAAAGAGGGAGGACCGCTGGCTAGGGAGGGGACGTCCAGCGGGGCGATGATCTTAGCTGCGTTATCACAAAGCTCCCTGCAGCTGCGAGCTGGAGCACACCCCAGGTCTGCCCCCCAGGGCCAGAAAACTGCTCTGCTGGCCGGCCCGTGCTGCAGGGAGCCCGCTTCCAGCTCTGCTGGTCAATCCCTCCAGCCCGTGCCTTCTGACCCTGAGGGAGGGGCCGTGGCCACGGCCTTTCTGAAGCTAGGAAGAGTTCAATAGAGGGCTGAATAGTGGGCCTTCCACCATCCGGGGCTGAACACAGCTGTCTTAGTTACTCTTCTCTGGTTGCTGGGACAAATACCCAACACTCAAGCTCAGGGAAGGAAAGGACTTAGCTCAAAGTTACCGGAGGTTTCATAGTTTAAAGCAGCCTGAATTATACAACAAAACCTTGAGACACTGTCATCCCGCACTACAGGGTCTAGAAGAGAGGCTGGGTTGCTGCTGTGTCCAGGATGATCCGTCCATACCTCCAAGAGAGGCCACCAGGTTGGGGGGGAGTAGGCACAAGCTGTCAATTAACGGTTCACCCCTTTGGGCCCCGTTCCTCCTCCAGCGGCCATGGCCCCAGGATTTCTATGAGGCTTAGGGGAAAAAACTAGATACAAACCATAACAACAGCCAAGGTCTCTGTCTCTGTCTCTCCCTCCCTCCCTCTCCCTCCCTTCCTCCCTCCCTCTTTTTCCCTCCCTCCC
>PVKA01021807.1:0-38083 GCA_004027165.1 Ctenomys sociabilis
CCTGAGTTCAATCCCTGGTACCATTAAAAAAAAAAAAAAAAAAGGACAGTCACTCATTACTGGGGATAGAATCAGGGCCTTCGCACTGAGCTATGTCTTCATTATTTTTTAGTGAGCGAACTAAATTACTCAGGCTGGACTCAAACCTGTGATCTTTTATCTCATCCTCCCAGAGTGTTAAAAGTAAGCTTTGTGCCAAAATACCCAGTTTGAGGACCAGCAAATATCGTAGCAGATTAAAGCGTCTGCAAGCAGGCTCATGGGCTGGGTTTGATCCCTGGTCCTGCCTTGCCAGCCCTGCCCCTGCGTATCCCCCCAAAGGCCCACCTATAATCCCAGCTCTTGGGAGGCTATAAACAGGTGGATCACTACAAGTCCCATCTAGTAAGACCCTGAACATCCTGTAGTCCTACACCAACCTGGCTGTGCAGATTTGTACTGTGCCTTGAGTGGCCCTGTACCCTGAATGGTATTCAGACATCAGAAGAGACAGTGATGGGGGCACCAAGCTGGGAGGGAGGGTGAGGCTGCAGCAGACCAATGGCTTGCTCACCACTGCCTGTAACTATCCCTTGCCCTCTGTGCCTCTCCTTCATTTCTTGGGAAGTTGGGACTATGAGCCCCTGCTGGTGAGGGAGGAGGTGAGTGAGCGATTGGCCTGGAGACCAATGGGCCCCTGAGGATGGGATAAGGCGGGGCTTGTGCTGCCATGGAGAGGAGAGAAGCTGTTTTGTAGGGGAGGAGGGGGCGGGGGCAGAGGACCTGGAGATTGAGGGGAAGGGAGAGAGCAAACAAAGGGGTCAGGAGGGAAAATAATGCACTGGCTTCCTGAGGCCCTGCAGAAGCTGGGTAGAGAGAGGGCCAGGGACAGAAGGACCTAAAGCTGGCTGCTGGGTGGCCAGGGCAAGCAGGTCCTAAATGGTATTTGACGGTGCTGGCTAATTGTGCAAAGCAGCCTGAGCCGCTCACCCCTGGCCTCCTCTGTCCTGGGTGCTGAGTGTTTGAGCCTTTGGGTCCTCCTGGCCACATGGAACCAAGTCCAGAGCCTCCGAGTTTGGTGAGGGGGCTGCTTATGGGGGGCGGTCTGGGGTGGGTTCCTGGGGAAGGATGTCACCCTGAGATGAGGTCAAAGGCCTCTGTTCCTGAGGACATAGAGAAATGATAGGAAGTTTGGGGGTGTGTAGCATCCTGGCAACCCTAACTGCCTGCTCCCCTAGCATTCTGGCCTTCTCCCACAGGAAACAATGAAGGGAGACACCAGACACCTCAACGAAGAGGGCACCAGCGGGAGGGATGATTCAATTATCATCAATGGGGCCTGCAGCGACCAGTCCTCTGACTCCAAGGACACCCCTTCACCCCCAATCCTGGAGGCCATCCGTACCCTGGAAATCAGAGGTGGCTGGGCCATTGGGATCAGGGTTGGATGGGATCAGGGTTGACACAGTGGGTGGTCATTGCGGATCTCCTGCAGGTTCTGCTTTTGGGGATACCTTCCACCCAGCCCCAGAAGGCAAAAGATGGCACCTGTGAAGGTGTTGGTAGAGCCAGAGCCCTTTACGTCTCTGCCCATCTGCTCCATGCTGTCAACTCTGTTACTGTTTTTTTTTTTTTGTGGAATTCAGGCCCTTGTACTTGCCAGGGAAGTGCTTATTCCACTGAGCTATCTCCCTGGCCCCTCATCTCTGTTAAAGACTGTTAAGAGAGGGGGCCTGCCCATTAGCTCATGTTTAAGTGATTGCTTAAACAGAGCAGTCAGTCTCAGGTTGCTGTGGTTCGATCCCCAGATGCTCAAGCCATACCAGACATGACCTTAGGGCATCCTGAGCCAGTGCCCCCCCCCCAAAGAATTTGAAGATAGCAGTAGTGAGGGCTATGGTTCCTTGCCCTGAACCAACTCCCCAGGGGTGTTTCTGGCACAGGATGGATGGGATCTTTGGTCCTTTTGCAGTGTGAATTCTTCCCCTCTGAGCTGGCACTAGGGTATGTATGTCATGGGTATTTCAGGCACAGTGGTCTGGGGCTAAATTTCTAATGCCCATCTCTAGAAGTTCCTAGGCCAGAACCTGGGGCTTGGACCCTTCTGGAGTGTCTTCCTGTAGTTTCTATTGAAATGTGCATCCTCAGTAGAGCTTTCTGGGTTGGGGAGATGGTGCATGTCTTCACTGTCCAGCACAATCACCAGTCAACCACACCTGAGCATGCACAGTGGGCCCAGAGGGCAGACAGTGACTGTGTAGTTTGTAGCCATGGAACTGTACAGTACCTTTCGTAAGTAATTCCATGGCTCCACTACTCAGTACCTGCAGGAATGTTTATATCCTGTTGTGCCCCTGGCCTTGTCTCCTGTGCAATGAATACACAGAAGATAGAGGCTCTGAGCTGGGTGTGGTGGCGCAGGCCTGTAATCCCAGCACTCAGGAGGCTGAGGCAGGAGGATTGTTGTGAGTTTGAGACCAGCCTGAGCTACAAAGTGAGCTAAAGGCCAGCCTGAACTGTATAGTGAGACCCTGTCTCAAAAAGACAAAAAAAGGAAGATAGAGGCTCTGAGACTTACCCAGGGACAGGAGAGCCATTTGGAGAGACCCCAGGCCACAGCCCTGCAAGGATTTCTCATGACCAGGGTTATTCTCCAGGTACTGACCTCCTCTTCCAAACGCTGATTCTGATGCTTTTCCTGCAGGTCGCAGATCAAGCTCCCGGCTGTCCAAGAGGGAGGTCTCCAGTCTGCTCAGTTACTCGCAGGTGCGGCTTCCACTTCAGTCCCCTGCTCAAGGAAGGCCCTTTCCTTTTAGCGTTCTTCAAGGCCATCCCTAGGCTCAGAAAAATTGGTACTTGTAAATTCAAACTTTATACCATGTATTTTACTAAATCACAAACTTTGTGTTTTGTTGGATGCCACTATTATATTTCTGAAATTACATCTTAAATCTGATTTGTTTTAAACTTCCAACCCTCCTGTCTCTGCTTTTCAGAGTGCTGGGATTATAGGCTCAATCTGGAGGATAAAGGGCATTATTAAATTTCTGATACACAGACTGCCCATTTATTCTTGGAACTGGCCTATGAAGTCATTTTACAGTGAGGGGAATCCAATGGAGAATGAATGGAGTTTCTCTACATATAAGTCCTTCACTGACCTACAATTAGCCCTTGAGCTTTTAAAATTCATTTATTCACAATTCAGATTTGCATAGAATTTTATTGCTGCAAATATCTGGTTTTGATACCAGCTTATGTGGCCTCAAATATTTTGGATTGTTATTATTATTTATTTTTTTTCTTTTTTTGGGTAACAGGGATTGAACTTGGGACCTTGCACTTCTCAGGCAGGCACTTAAGCTGCTGAACTATCTCCCAAGCACCTTGAATTTTTTTTTTTTTTTTTTTTGTGGAAGTGGGGGTTGAACTCGGGCCCTTATGCTTGCCAGGGAAGCACTTATTCCACTGAGCCATCTCACCAGTCCTTGAATATTTTGTAAGTTGGGAAAAACTTGTTTGGATTACTTTTAGAGGAGCGATTGATTGATTGATTGATCGATTTATTTATTTATTTATTTATTTATTTATTTATTTATTTATTTATTTATGGCAGAATGGGGGATTGAGTGAAGGCAGGCCCTTGCACTCATTCTACTGAGCTGTCTCCCCAGTCCCCTTAGGAGATTTTAAATGGTTTTACTTCATCAGTTTTAAAAAAAGACAACTTTCATCATGTTTTTTTATTTAGGCCTTGAGTTTTACAGTGTGTAGAATTCTGTCATGTTACGGTTCCTGCGTCACTTGTGGAGGCAGCAGCAGTGCTAGCGCCTCCCCGCACAACCCGCTTGCCTCGCGGGGGCTGCGTGCCCCCGAGGGAGTCTGGGTGCTCGCCAGGAGCTGGGGATGACACACGCTGTAGGACCAAGACTGCGCTTCCGTGTGCTGTGAGGCCATTTGGCGCTGCAGTGCGTCTTAGCAGGCCTGCTTCTGGTGTCCCAGTGTGAGTTTTGCTGTGAGGGAAATGCTGTTATTTGAAGGGAAGGGAATGAATTTACAGTCTACAGAGTTGGTAAGAAAGCCAAGTTCTTTTGTTCTTCTGAGACAGGGTCTCATGTAGTTGAGGGTGGTCTTGAGCTGTGTGGCACAGTCTGGCCTCAGACTTGCAGGGATCCTCCTGCTTTAGCCTCCCAAGTGCTGGGATTACAGGTGTGTGCCACCATGCCTGGCGACAGGCCAAGCTCTTAACACTTGAGCCAGATCTTTTCTAGGCTGGACAACGTCTGCATTTTTGTGTTCTTTTGTTGTGTTGAGATTTGGTGTGAAACTAGAGGTTTGTACTGGGAAATCCTCATGGAACAATGCAGTTAATGCCACTGCTTAATTGTTATAATAGTATCTCCCTCCAAAAGAAAAAAATAGAAAAAAAAAGCGAGGTCAGCGTGATAACTCAGCAGGCTATAAAGTGCTTGCTTAGGCAAGTGTGCAGGGACCATGGCTCAATCAGCACCACATGCTGCGCCAGCCCACACACGCACAAAAAGGTAGCTCTCCTCCAGCAGCTGCGTGCGTCTTTCTGGGTGCTTGAGTTGCCCTGCCGGCTGTGGCCAGTTGTCTCCCTGTCCCTACACCCCCAGCTGGGGGCTGAGCTCAGGCCCTTGCGCTGGCCAAGCAAGCACTTTTCTACTGAATCACCTCCCCGGCCCGTGAGGACTGCCAGTCGGTCTTGTGCATTGCCTTCCTCTCATTTCTATGATGTGTGGCTGTGGGGCTTTATGCTGTCCTCAAGCTAATCCTGTCTTGCATTTGTGTTCCTGTGGAGAGATGTTATGAAGCCTGTGGCTGGTGGCGTGCTTCCCTAGTCCATGCAGGGCCCTTGGTCCATGCCTAACTCCTTTAGTACGCCAAAACAAAAAAGGTAGTTGGCAGTGTCTTTGAATCTTACTATTACAATAGGTTTTAATCTGATTGACTTTTTAACTACAAAAATCTCATTTGAAAAACTAGGTAGTTGACAATATGGGGGTTCTTTTATTTATTTATTTTTTCTTTGAGATTAATATGAGGGATTTCAGTAGGTTTTTAAAAATATTTTCTTGTGCTTTACTTTTATTTTATTGAAGTACAAATATCAATGAGACAGTTTTAAGATACCTTGACAAGATGGATTTGATAATTAATACATTACAAACTTTTCATAATGTCTTGTGCTTTAATTGATACATGATTCAGGACCTTATGGCTGGATATAGCAATGATAAACACTAATCCTAGCACTCTGGAAGGCTGAGGCAGGAGGATCACAAATTAGAATATATCCTAGGCAATTTAGCAACCTGGTATGACCCTGTCTCAAAAGGAGCTATGAACGTATTTCAGGGAAAATTAAACCTAAATTCCTGATACTAAAAATGCTTTTTTTTTTTTTTGTAAAAAAGGATCTGACTGGTGCTGGAAACAGAAATGGTGAAGGGGAAGATGGAGATGGCTCAGACGCTCCACCGATGCCGAAACTCTTCCGTGAAACCAGGACTTCGTTGGGAAGCCCAGCAGTAAGTGCCCTTGTACACTGAGAGCCAGCCCCTTCCCGCAGCACTTGGTGCTGCACAGAAAGCGACAGCATTATGACAGCAGGGTACACATGCTGTAGTGCAGAGGATGCTGTTGGTTTTTTTTCCTGTGGAAGTTGTCCAGTTTTTCTTGGATGATTCTTGAAAGTGATGGGTTGATGTTTGACAGGGCTATAACTCATTGTCAGTTTCCTGTGGGAGCCATCTCTTGCAGCTCGATTTTTTTTTTTTTTTTTTTTTTTTGTCTCATATAGAGTTAAGAGTTGGGAAATTCGTTAGCATTTGTGACCATCTAATTTCTCGTTTTTAAAGTCTGGTACAGAGTCTCTATGCATTCGGACTTATAGTGATCTTCCCATCTCAGCCTCCTCAGAGCTGGGATTATAGGCATGTGCCTCCATACCTGGTTTTCTTGGCTGGGTTCAGCATGCCCCGGTTTCTGGGGTTCTGAGGCTGGCAGACCATGCATTACCAGGGATGGGACCCTGGTCCTTGTACTTGGCAGGCAGGCGCCAATACCACTGAGCTATCTTCTAGCCATATGACCATCTAATTCTTGAGAGATACTTGGTGATAATAATATCACTTACTAGGCATGAGAGGTGTTATTCCTTCCCATTTGACAGGTGAGAAGGTTCCATTAACCTTTTGAAGCTTATGCGTCAGCTCATGTTAGAGAATTTGAACACAGCTTCAGGACCCCAGATGATTCCATTTTGAGAAAACATAGGACTTAAGTGCTTCTGACTTGAAAAAACCAAAAGTTTGCTTTATACTTCTATTTCAGGGAGAAAGATTTAAGGTAAATATGCTTTTTTTTTTTTTTTTTTTTTTTGTCTTTTTGAGACAGGGTCTCACTATGCAGTTCGGGCTGGCCTTAAGCTCACTTTGTAGCTCAGGCTGGTCTTGAACTCACAACAATCCTCCTGCCTCAGCCTCCTGAGTGCTGGGATTACAGGCATGTGCCACCATGCCTGGCCAAATATGCATTTTTTAATCAAGGTTTGCAGGTACATGTTTTGAGTTCAAGTGGTGACAGCAGACCTGAATCTATTGCTTGAAACCTCATTATCTCACTTAACTGGGCAAATTCTGAGCTGGAGGTCAGTCTAGAAGTTCCCACCTACTTAATTACCTTGTCACCTGCAGTTGGCCTGAGATCACCAGGGTCCCCTGACCACCTCAAGATGGAACCTTCTGCTTTCTGCTATAGTCCCTATTCCTCCAGGTACCTGAGGTCCAGTTTCCTGTGGGAGCTATCTCCTGTGGATATAGCCATATCCTATCTTCCAGGTTCGAACCGGAAATAACAGCAGTGCTTCCAGCCGGGAGAGGTACAGGCCTGCCCCTCGTTCCACCCGCTCCCGGCAGGGCCGCAGCCACATGGATGAGACCCCTGTGGAGTTCCCTGCTACAAGGGTTGGTCTCCCTGCCCTATCTCTGAGGGGAGGTCTGCCTGTCTTGTGACCCTGACTGTGATGGGTGTACAGGTTCTCTCAGGGCTCACTTGCTGCTTTTCATTTTGTTTCTTTCTGTTCTGGGTGTGGGTAAGCTTCTCCTAGGCCAGCAGCTTCTCTCCTGTCCTGATCTGGATGAAACTACTTGCAAGCCAGAAATTCCCTATTCACTGAGCCCTTGACTCAGTTTGGAATTGAGCTGGAAGCCCTGATTTCCAAACCGTTTTCTCTTTAACCTTCAGCTGCCAGTGGGAGTCTCAGAGTCTTGCGATTCTGCTTTTTGCTAGGTTGGGTGTGTTGTGGGTGCTCGGAGCTCAGTCCCTGCAGCCTCTTGTCACACTTGCTTTATCCCTTAATCTGTGTCCACTCTGGATGATTACAGTGACTTTCTGCTACCACTTCAGGGAGACTTGCTTCTGGAAAACTATTACCTGTTTCCTCCTGCTTTATTGGTTTCCTTATACTTTCTGTGTGGTAGGGGGAACCATTCGGGGTCATGGTCTCTGTCATCCATTTGCTTTGCTAACTGGGGTACCAATGGTGTCCTCTGTCCATAGTCCCTGAGGCGGCGGGCAACCTCATCTGCAGGCACACTGTGGTCGTCCCCAGCCAGCCCCTACCTCACCATTGACCTCACTGATGACGATGTAACACCTCAGAGCAGCAGTACCCCTTACCTCAGCCTAGCCCAGGACAGCCAGCAGGACAGCCAGCAGGACAGCTTGGACTCCTCCCCGGTGGATGTGGAGGGCGGAGACACAGATGACATGGAGTACCAGGTACACGAAAGCGTGTGTCTTGAATATAAGAAAAGGAAAGCAGTTGCTACCCACTGTTGCTAACTTATGATAAACTGGTGCTACAGTTTTTTGCTCATTTCTGTTTTTGTGGAATTTTTTTTTCTTTGAGACCAGTATCTTGCTATGTGTACCAGAAAGACTGCCTCAGCGTCCCAAGTGCTGGTGTTACAGGCATTGTCACCACAGTGTGCTTATTTTGGGAGTGTTTGAGGCAGAACTCACTGAGGTTTATGCTAGCCTTGCTTAAGATTCTTCCTTAGCCACCATTGGGCTGGAATTACGGGCATGAGCCACTGTGCCTGCCAATTTTTCTATTTTTTTATTACGATATTTGAATATTTACTAATCCCTTCCATATGTAACATGGCCTTTCTTTTGTATTACTTGTGAATCCTAAGTCAAGCACCATAGTTACCAGGCAAATTCTGATCAGTGTGTTGTTATACATGGAAGTATTGTTTGTGTACATAATATGTAATGTGATTTTGTTACGTATATCTGATGATGCACTGGCTCTTACTTGGAGGTAAATGTTGCCTCGCATGTGTCTGTAATACACCAGAGGTACAGACCACAGTGACATTAGTCAGTAGCATTGTTTCTTAAAGCTCTTTGATACTTGCATGTACTCATGGGCATGCACTGTGAAGTTGCTGGTGGTTTTGGTCTTTGTTTTGATAAGGGTCTTGCTATGTAGCTCAGAGTAATCTCAAACTTCTGATGATCCTCTTGCGTCCCAGGGTGTCAGGATTACAGGCATTTCTCATGCCACCCAGCTGCTTTTTTGCTATCTGTAATAGCAAAAGACTCTTCAGAAGAGAGTCTGTACTCTTTATTTGTGGTGCCAAGAGTCAGGCTTCACATTGAGATACGCCCCCAGTCCTTTTTTTTAAAACTGTATTTGGTTACAGAGTCTCACTACACCTGAATTCCTAAAGATCGTCCTGTCTTCAGCCTCTCCAGCTCTGGGATTACAGGCACTGGATTCTGGGTGACCCAGCCTGCCCTGGGGTGGAGCCGCACCTGCATGAGCTTGCCTAAGCAGGTGCTTTAGTCTGATGAGCCATCTCGCTGGCCTCTCTAGTCCTTTTAAGAGCTGAGCTCTTACAGGCCATGGTGGGCTCCAGCTTGTGATCTTTCTTAGCCTCCCAGAGTGCTGGTCCTATCAGCATGGCTGCCGCCCCTGAATAATAGATGGATGATTTGATCTGTGAACCCCTATACCATGAGAAGTTAAATACATACAACATTCAATGGCTCAAGAAAAATACTACCATTCCAAAAGGTACAAATGTGCTCACAGCTAAGAGTTGATGAAGTCCTAACAGTTTTAAGCATTGCTGAAAATTCCAATTCCCAAGTCTCCAAGATCTAAGGTGGAACTTTTTTTACATCTCCTTTTTTCCTACCTCAGTGCTGAGGTGCATCCAGGACACATTATTTCAGGGAGCTCCATTTCCCCTAAGCTGGCACTGAACACTTACAAAAAGCTAATTGTCAGAGAGCCAGTGGAGCGAGCAGAATTTGACTATTACGGTCTTTCTTTGTTACTGTGATTCCTTCATATGGTTTTTCTTCCAGGATGGAAAAGAGTTTGGCATAGGAGACCTTGTGTGGGGAAAGATCAAGGGCTTCTCATGGTGGCCTGCCATGGTGGTGTCATGGAAAGCTACCTCCAAACGGCAGGCCGTGGCCGGCACGCGATGGGTGCAGTGGTTTGGTGATGGCAAATTCTCTGAGGTGAGTAGAAAGTGAAGGCAGGGTCTCTGGCTCTTAGGCCTGAAGTCTGAGCTCCCCTTTGCAGTTACTTTGGCAGCTTCGACCATGACTGGTGGGAAGGACAAGCTTGAGCAGTTGGATTTTTGTGGGCCCAGAACTCAGCTTACGTGCAAATCAAATGCATTTGTTTCCTAAGTGTGGAGCTGGGGACTTGGGGATTATTTGAAGTTCTTGAAGAGCAGCAAGCTGGGAAATTTTGAAGAAAAGCGATTATAGTCTGAACAGAAAAAAATCTGGTGGGAGAATTTCGCATGCAGATTCTGTTTCTGACCAGCAGAGGGAGCAGAAGGTCCGGTGTCCTGGTTCGATACTGGCCCTGGAGGTCTGGAGGGCTGAGATTTGTTAGCTGTTAACCTCCTGTGAATCTAGGGAAGGTGAGCTATTAGTAACTACCTGAGCCCAGAGAAGCATGACATGTTCTTGGCAAGACTAGGCCTGATGCTAAGATGCCGATGAAAATGGGCAGTTTTGATGTGAGTTTACCCTAATAGGTCTAATTTTGGCTGTGTAAGGGTCAAAACTGGACTGATTCTTCTCCAGACATACCTGGGTGTCAGACACCCAGGCACATCTCTACCCACTTGGCTCTAGCATGATCTTTATTCAGTGGCCTGTGGACACGATATGCAGAAACTTAAAGTCACATCATTATAATAGGTACTCACTCTGCCCGAAAGCACTGTTCTTTGACAGGAATTTCATGGGGGTGAAAGTCGTCACAGCTGGAACCCCAATTACAGGTGCATGCAGCCTGAAGTCCAGGGCCATCGTGGTTCCATAACAGCAGTGCCAGTGCTGTCCCCAGGCATGGGGTCTCACTTTGAAATGTGAAGGATGTGGCTGTCAAGGTTTTGGTTTAGGGCATGGCAGGATTTGTGCCGTTTCTCTTTTCTGTTTTTTCATTTCTCTGATGTTGGCATCTGTGGGCATTCTGGCCATGAATTGGCCATAGGCCTTCATGGAAAAATTTAGGAGCTTTCGGCAGGTTCACTACCACAGCTCTAGGCCAAGACATGGATGGTCTCTCTTCTGATAGTTGGGGCTTTGCAGATTAGCTCGGTTGTTTAAATGTTTGCTGGGGCAAATCCAGTCAGGCGCATGAGACCCTGGTTTGACCCCCAGTTCCCCATGCCTTACCCACTACGCCCTTAAGGCAGCCCGAGCCAGTAAAAAAAAAAAAATACTTCCGATAGTTGTCACCATGGAGCACATGGAGAACCTCCAGCACGGAAGTGGGTAGTACTGATGACATCTTTCTTTTTCAGGTCTCTGCAGACAAACTGGTGGCTCTGGGGCTGTTCAGCCAGCACTTTAACCTGGCTACCTATAACAAGCTGGTTTCTTACCGAAAGGCAATGTACCATGCCCTGGAGGTAACATGGGAATGAAGAGGGCCCTGCGCTTGAGCAGGGAGGTACAAAAGCCCACCTGAAATACAGCTCAGCTTGTGTACTACCAGAGATGGCTTAAGGGGGCAGGGCTAATGCAGTGCGGCAGTCACACCTGTATGGGGAGGGAGTTGAGGCTTTGAGACCTGCAGTGACCTGTGTTGAGCAGGAGCAGCCCTGAAGGTTGGGCCTTCATGTCAGCAGGCGCACTTGGTATTGTGCTCACCCTTGGGCTTCGTCCCATGTTCTGGCTCCACTGGAACTGTGTTTGTCCTCCCAGCACTCCAAAGCGGCCTTTCTGCTGATTGCCATGTGCTTAATTACACATGTGAATCCACACAGTCCATTTCCTAATATATACCTGACAAGGGCTCCATTTTCTTGAGGACAATAAAACAAGCCACAGACAAACCAAAACAAACAGGCTGAGGTTGTCCTATATCTTGTACATTTTTAAATATGTTTATTTGGTCTTTTTTTGGCCTGTTCTAACTTTTTTTTTAAATTTTTATTGAGTTGTGAGTTTTTATATTTATTCTGCATACACAGCTTGTTAGATAAGTGTTTAGCAAGTACTTCTCTCAGCCCTTAACTTGCCTTTTTAATTTTTTTGGTAGAACTGGGGATTGAACTCAGGCCCTTGCGCTTGCCAGGGAAGCACTTATCCCACTGAGCCATCTCCCCAGCCCCTGTCCTATATCTTAAAGCCACAGAGGTGACTAAGGGTCTCCTGCTTTGACAGGGAGCCAGTCACTCAATTTCTCTACATAAATGTGACCTTGCTTGGTTTCTGTGGAGACTTAATGCCCTCTGCAGCCATGGCCTCTCACCTGTGTCCCACAAAAGCCATTCCTCCCACACCACACATCACATACCACAGTGCAGGACAGCTGTCTGGGCCATGAAAGGGCCAGTGTGAGTGGAATGTCAGCTTCCGTGGGAGGTCTCTGGGTGGGGCCAGGCCAGCACCCATTCCTTGCCCGTCACCAGGCTCTGCTTTGTATCTCTGCAGAAAGCCAGGGTACGTGCTGGTAAGAACTTCCCTGGGGGTCCTGGAGACTCACTGGAGGACCAGCTGAAGCCCATGTTGGAGTGGGCCCATGGGGGCTTCAAGCCTACTGGAGTGGAAGGCCTCAAACCCAACAACAAGCAGACAGGTGGGCACAAGTCATTGGCAGTGTGCACTGCCTCTGGTAGGAGCAGCCCTCGGACATATGCCATCCCTGCCCTGCCCTTGGTGGACTCAGCTCTGATGACTAGACCTAGGCCCACTTCTTTTTCTGTGGAGCCAATGTGATGAGAAAGTGTATCAGAAAGCAGACCCAGCCCTGGCCTTCCTCTGGTTCCCATCTCTGATGTAATGGTTATTTAGTTGAGATTGAATCTTTTTCTGAAAACTGTAATAAGTGCTTTTTTTTAAAGCTCAGTGGAAAGAATTTAAATGTTTGACCTGTGTGCCATCTCGTAAGATATTTTTGGGGGGCGGAACCAGTGATTGAACTCGGCTCCCATCTCATAAAATTTTCACCAATGCCTTATCTCCTCTATTACATCTATGATTTCCTGAAATGCAGGATGTCTTCATAGTCCATATGTTTAATGTGATGTTTTCTGTTTTTTTTCTCCGAAAAAAGTGGTTAATAAGTCGAAGGTGCATCATGCAGGCAGTAGGAAATTAGGATCCAGGAAACACGGTATTCCCTCCCATCATTTGACTATGTTCTGTTTCCTTTACTCTATCATTTTGATCTCTTAGAATGTAAAGTGGTTACTGGACAAATCAAATTTCTTATAGTTGACTTGGATTCCTCCCTCCACCTCACTCCCCATCCTCACCATATCCCCAAATTAACACTGGGTGCACGACCTTCTGCCTTTTCTGAACACCGCTGGGCATCCTACTTTCCCTCTCCTAAACATTAATGGAATAAGCACGCTGAATGTCATTTTTTCATTAAAGAGTGTTGTTTTGAATGACTGATATTCTTAGGTGAAGACCTGAATTTAACCATTCCCATTAGGATTGCACAGGTTGAACAGAAATATAGGTGGGATTGTAGAATCTCATTCATAGAATAGGAGCCAAAGTAAATTATTTCCTAGTATTGTCTTTAAACAAGAAAACGAACAGGTGAAATTATTTCTATCCATATTTAATCTCACAGTTTTTAAACTACCATTTTGGGGCCAGGGAGATAGCTCAGCAGAATAAAGTACTTGCTTGGCAAGCGCAGGGTCCTGAGTTTAGTCCCCAGTACTGGAAAAAGTGTATTTCAATTGAAATACTACCATTTTGACAGCCAAGTATAAATTTGAGATTTCACTTGTCCCTTTATTGTCATCTTGCAAATAGTGTGTTTTACACATCTTGTAACACATCTCCCTTCTGGTAATGAATTTTCATTGGGAAGTTTGCATCTGTATTAAAAACAGATTAACAATATAAACATTGTGTATATTAACTAATTTCATAAGATGTGTGTTTGCAAAGTACATTTAAGGCAGATGTGTATATTGAATGCTGCTATCCCAGCATTCATGAAGTTAGGGTAGGAGGATTACCAGTTGGAGACCTGAATTAAACTGTGAAATCCAAGTTAGTACCAGTGAGCCAGTTTGTCACTTGCTGATTTTAAATCTGCATTCATGGTCAAAGTAAAATCCAGTTCCTTGGCCAACAGATGTTTGTTTCAAATGCTCAGTTGACGTGTGGGTATTGGCAGAATGAGGGATATCTTTGCTGTGTAGCAAGGTATTCTGCTGCTCTTTGAGGTGGGTTCAAAAGATGTATTTCATGTGTGGATGTTTCAAACCCTTTACACTGATACTCTAGATACCAGGTGACAGGGATTCAAGGGGGCTCCTATTCTGTGCTGCCCTTTGTGGGCCCTGTATGGGTGTCTTGGCGTGCCTCAGATGGCAGCTGGCTCCCAGGCCTAGCACAGTCTTGTCCTATCCTGCCTCAGGCCCTCAGCCAAGCTACAGCTGCCTTCTGCTTACCTTTTGTAGAGAACAAGAGTCGAAGACGCACAGCTGACGACTCTGCCACTTCTGACTACTGTCCCCCACCTAAACGCCTCAAGACCAATTGCTATAACAATGGCAAAGACCGAGGAGACGAAGATCAGAACCGAGGTGATTGCTGGGACAAAGGAGTCTACAGTGGCAGACTGTTCACCCCCCTGTAGTGGGAGGATGTTTTCATGGAGTCTTGGGTGGGTGCAGCCACTGAGCAGAGGCCCCTGGCCTTGATCTCTTGTCTTCTTTCACCTTCTTTAACAGAACAAATGGCTTCTGACGTGCTCAGCAACAAGAGCAATCTGGAAGGTACGCCTTCTCTTGCCAGCCCTGCCTTCGCATCCATACCTGCTCCCCTACCTTGCCATGCTCAGGTCAATCGTAGCTCAGGTCACCACCTCTTCTTTCTGTGTATCACTTGCTCGCCTGTGTAGACTGAGGGGGTGTGGTTGTTTTTAGTTGATGATTTTGCCCCTGATGTAAATGCAGAAGTTCAGGTAGGGTAACTAGAAGCTGAGAGAACCCAAATAGAAAACTCAGTGGCATCCTGTGCAAAACCTGGCACTAGAGAAACAGTGCAAAGCACGTGAACAGTGTGTCCGTGTCACACTTGCAGGCTAACTCTGTTGGCCCAAGCTGGGAGCTTCCGCTGCACAAAAACTGCCCAGAACAAACCTAATGGAATTACTGGGGAGAGCAGCGGAGTTTCTCAGTTGCCGGCATCTTTTGGTAGGACTCTTTCATGGGCCCATGATCCTTCATGACCAAGATACATTTGTCTTTGTGTCCCACCTTCACCTTTTTTAAAAAATTAGATACAGGGTCTTACTATGCAGTTCAGACTTGCAGTAATCATCCTGTTTCAGCCTCTCCAGCTCTGGGGCCACAGGCATGTGCCATAATGCATGGCTTTGGGGCCTAGCGTGGCATGCCTCAGTACTGCTGATCAAACTTGGGTCCTTGTACTTGCCAGGCTGATGCTTAGACTGCTGAGCAGGCACCGCTTCTAAGGATCTGGGCTTTGGAAATGGAGCCATGTGCTGTTGCTGGAGTATAACCATGGGCAAGTCTTGTCATTGGCCACCCAGAGTCCCACAAATGCTTTAGCTGTCCTAATCTTTAAAGAAAATGCAGGCCCTTAAAATGTATTCCTGTTACAGCATCCTGGCTCAGGTCTTCCTCAGGGAGGGGTGGGATAGAGTCCTTTAGCTTGTCTTGTGTCACCTTCTATTTGTTTATGTGAACTTGACTTCCACTCTCTGAAATGGGGTGAAACCTTGAAACAAAGGATGAGGGCATAAGCATCGAGCACAGAGGCTTCATGAGTCTCTGGCACATTGCTGGAATAGGTGGTCTAAGAACTATGTCCCAAGGTTTTAGCAGCTGGTGCGAGGGCCATCATTGCATAATCTCTGGCTCTGTTTTACAGACAGCTGCTTGTCCTGTGGTAGGAGGAACCCTGTGTCTTTCCACCCACTCTTTGAGGGCGGCCTCTGCCAGACATGCCGGGTAAGTCCTCTTAACCTGCCCTGGTATTTCAGCACATCCCCCTTCTTTCCTCTGCAGCTCCCTCCAGAAGCCTCCCAGAGTGCCATGGCAGGGCCTGGCTGGCCTAGTCTGGTTTCACAGGTGTTTTGTTTCTCTGCCTACCAGGATCGCTTCTTGGAGCTGTTCTACATGTATGATGATGATGGCTACCAGTCCTACTGCACTGTGTGCTGTGAGGGCCGAGAGCTGCTTCTCTGCAGTAACACGAGCTGTTGCCGGTGAGCACTGCACCATCTCGAGCCCCAAGGCAGCTGTCTAGGTTTTATACAAGCCCAGGCACAGGACTGAAGTATTTGAACTGGGGGCTCAGCATTATGTCACTGTGTAGGGCAGCTGGGTCCTTGAGTCAGAAGGTTAATGCAGGGCGTGGGGGGGATCATGAGGTGTCCAGGAGGGATCCTACTTGACTACATTGTTTTCCAAGAGCCTGTGCATTTAGAAGAATAGGACACCCAAGGGAGAGGCTCATCAGACCTCTTCCTTATCCTCATCATCGCAGGCCACAAGAGGGTATTAATTAGTAAGGCATTGTGCTGGCACTTTCTTTGGGGAGGCTAAAGAGCTGCCTGCTGATGGCCCTCTTCTGGTGCAGGTGCTTTTGTGTGGAGTGTCTGGAGGTGCTGGTGGGCACAGGCACAGCCACAGAGGCTAAACTGCAGGAGCCCTGGAGCTGCTATATGTGCCTCCCGCAGCGCTGCCACAATACCCTGCGACGCAGGAAGGACTGGAATGTGCGCCTGCAGGCCTTCTTCACCAGCGATTCAGGCCTTGATTATGTAAGTCATGTGCTGGGGCCCCACAGGTCTCTGGAATGCTCAATTAGAATTAATGCAAATGAAGATGCATGAGTCAAAGGAGCCTGTGAGCCAACTGCTCCTGCAGACTTACTCATGCCTTTGTGTACAGCTCTGTCGGCTCAGTGTATTTCACAGAACTGGTTAAGAGGAGCTTGTAGAACTAAGCCTTTTTTGTTAGTTTGGGTAAAGACTTGTAGTTCACTCAGTTTTTTCTTTTCCTTACTCAACATTTTTTTAGGAGTGCATATACCATTCTTAGAGGGACTCTGCAGATCATTCCTTGGCAAGGGTCGTGTGCTTGGGTGTGTGTACACACGTGTGTGCCTCTGTCTATCTGGCTGAGTTTCCCTAATTGTCTTCAAACTTGTGATCCTCTTGCACCAGCCTCCTGATTAGCAGGGATTATAGGCATGCTCTGCTGCACCTGTGGGCTTGTCCTTTCCTGTTGGTATTTGTACCAGTGCAGCTGTGTTCAGGCATAGGCTAGAAAGGCCTTTGGCCTTTGTGTGTCGAGTGCAGGTGACTAACATGTTCTGGCAGTTGCCATCAAAGCTTCTGTGGCAGTCACATCAGGGTTTGAATCTTGCCCACAGGGACAGCCTGCCACTTTCAGGTATTGGGACTTTCCCTTGCGCCTTCATTTCCCTCAACCTTCTTCATTTGACAGGAGGCCCCAAAGTTATATCCAGCAATTCCCGCTTCTCGAAGGAGGCCTATTCGAGTCCTGTCACTGTTTGATGGAATCGCGACTGGTGAGTGGTCGCCTGAGACTCCAATGCCGGGCAGTCTGGATGTTACCTGTGCACACCTGGCTCATGTCCCTTTCCACCACCTTACACGTGATATTCTAGGTTCTCTTTGTTTTCTTTTTAGTTTTTTTAAACTGTCTCTCCCTACTTAGTACAAGCTGCCTTTGAACTCACTTATGTAGCACAGGCCAGCCTTTATCCTCCTACCTCAGCTTTCCTGAGTTCTGGGATTATAGGCGTGTGCCATGACACCGGTTGTTGGTTCCATTTTAAAGCATGCATGTCTCCACTGTTGCATTCTGTTTTTTATTTTATGCTTGTATCTGAAAAGTGAGTTTTCCATGTACATCCAGTTAGCAACAACTACCCCATGTGTAGTTTGGGACCCGTTCCTTTCCCAAGGTTCCCCCCAGGTGGCTGCAGAGCCAGCAGGCATGTCTGTCCTGGAGTGCTGCACGCATTAGTGCACTGACCCCCACGTTCATCTCACGTGTGTCTGCCTTCCTTCCTTCCTAGGGTACTTAGTGCTCAAAGAACTGGGCATTAAAGTGGAGAAGTATGTTGCTTCAGAAATATGTGAAGAGTCCATTGCTGTTGGAACAGTAAAGCATGAGGGGAATATTAAATACGTGAACGATGTCAGGAACATCACGAGGAAAAATGTAAGGGTTCATTTCCTTTTTTTTGAGAGATAGGGTCTTACGTAGTTCAGCTGGACCTTGAACTCACTTAATGTAGCCCTGACTGTCCTCAAACTAAACTAAAATCCTCTTGCCTCAGCTTCCCAAGTGCTTGGATTATAGACATATGCCACCACACCCAGCTTCTACTCATATCTTATTCCACTGTCTTCTCCATGTTCATCAGCCTCTGCTTCAAACACATGCTGTCTCATCCTTGGTAGCCAGGTTATGGGTAGAAGAGAACTTGGTATTTTGAGTTGTAGGTACAGTGACTGGCAGTTAGAAATAGTTAACTTAGTGATTGAAGTCTTGGTATCCAAAGCATTGAGCTTCCAGATTGATTGATTGATTATTCATTCTGGTGCTACTGGAGATGGAAGCCAGGACCTCATGTGTTAGGCTGTGGTACCTACCAACCATGAGCTTTCTTGGGTTATAGGTGGGGCTGCTCTTGGTAGATTCAGAGTCCTGGCTTGCTTTTCTTCACATTGCTGCTCTGAACCTGCTTTTCTCCTCTAGATTGAAGAGTGGGGCCCATTTGACTTGGTCATTGGTGGAAGCCCATGCAATGATCTCTCCAATGTGAATCCAGCCAGGAAAGGCCTGTATGGTGAGCACCTCTCATTTCTGGAGACCCTCAGGGCCAGCCAGCCTTTGTGATTTTTTTTTTTTGTAAATCTGAATACAGCTTCCTGCGGGAACCTCTTCCTGTCCAACCTTACTGGGAACTTGCTGCTTAGGCACTGTCCTTGCACCATTGTAAATCCCTGGCCCAAGGAGGACACTAAGAAAGAGTACACTGTTGCTGTCTGTTTCCTTGCTGCCATCATTCCTGAGTGCCCCAGAGAAATGGGACACAGTGTATTGGGACCTAATGGTCTCAGGGAATATGAATAAAGCCTTGCCCTTTTTCTTGAACAGAGGGCACTGGCCGACTCTTCTTTGAGTTCTACCACCTGCTGAATTACTCACGCCCCAAGGAGGGGGATGACCGGCCATTCTTTTGGATGTTTGAAAATGTGGTAGCCATGAAGGTTGGTGACAAGAGGGACATCTCACGCTTCCTGGAGGTGAGAAAGTGGACCCACGGGCCTGATAGGCCTTGTTGTTCAAGAGGGGTGGGTATGGGGTTAGATCTGGAAGTTCCTGATTATTTTGTATCCTTTAGTGTATTGGAAATAGTTATTGCTAACATTACTCAGCTTCTAGTCTATCTAGAGAGTTTCTTCTAATCCTTATTCTGAATGGCCATTTTAGGCTTAAAGATGTCAGTGCATTGCTTAATATTTATCAATTGCTGTAGTATACTTTTTGTTCACTGAAGTCATTCAGTTTTCTAGAAAATATGACAACTTGGGTTTGATGTGATAGAAATAGTGCTTTTCTACCTTGGTCACATGTTTTTGTCATTAGGGCAGAAGACTGGAAATTTCTTAGGGTCTGATCTGAGCTCTATTCACTATGTGGGATACAAGTGTTTTCCAGCCAGACTGTGGATGGGAATTGGCATGCTTCATTTCACAGGGTGGATGCCATGCATGCCTTTTCCATAGCCACCCACACGGGTGAAGCATTGGGCTGATGAGTGCCTGAATTTTGATGCTGGCCCCTAGCAGCCCTCTTCCTGTTTCCTTGCAGTGTAATCCAGTGATGATTGATGCTATCAAGGTCTCTGCTGCTCACAGGGCCCGATACTTCTGGGGGAACTTACCTGGGATGAACAGGTAACACAGAACTGAGTGGGACAGCTCACAGCCATGGTTTCCAATACTTCCAGCTTTGCATTGCAACTTTCTAGGAATTGAAGGTTGCGTTGACAAACAGCCCCACCCTGGGTTTCAGCCCTGAGTGTGCTATTGTGATCTTGGTTATGATGTGGAGAAATACCTGGGAATCTTTAAGGATCCCTTAGAATTACTACTGGCTCACGCTAGATGCAGATGCATTTACCCTCACAGGCCCTATGTTTTTGGGCCAGATGAATGTCTTGTGAGAATGTGAATCATTGCCTCTGTACTTTTTTTTTTTTGGTCTCCCTGCTGCTATGACAAAACCTATTAGACTGTGGAAATAGATAGTGGAAAGTCATTCCTCTTGTCCCAGATGTGAAGCTGATCAGGCTGAAGAGGGCAGAGCAGAATCCAGGGCATTATACATGCAAAGATGGTCTTCCCTAGGTTCTTTTAAATGAGTTTTAAAACTAAAGTACCTTGTTCCAAAGGTACTTTAGTGTTCTTTAGACATGATAATTTCTGGTATTTAACAAAGTATGGATGGAATAAGATAGTCTTGAGGTAGCTTGGAGACTTCTGCAGGTAACATTGACTTTAATTTGTGGATCAGTTAATCAGATTGTACCATGCCCATGTTCACAGTGACATGGGCATATTCAGAGCAAGCATTAGAACCCTCCCAGGAACTGTTGCACTGCTGCCGTTTCAGTGGCAAACACCCTGCAGTCAGTACTCTTGTGGCTATGACTTGCTAATGGCTGAAAGGGAGGAAGACAGTAATGGATTGCAGTGGGCACTGATTGTGAGGGCTTGTGGTGAGGGAATCCCATGTCAACAGGATTGCAACTGAAGAAATAGGGAATACTTAGGGTATTCGAGGCAGAAGGGAAGGGAAATCTGGTCTGGTGGGACTTGTCTACACCAGTCTTCATTAAGCAAACAAAGGGAAAGAAGGGCAGAGAACTCTAGGTAGGGAACCTAAATGTGTCGCCACTTAGGCTCACACAGATGTGGGAAAGGGTAGGAGTTTTAAGCCTCTGGGATAAGTTTTTAGCTTTCTGTTAGTTTTTGGGTTGAGAAGACCGATGCAGCATGACAACAGCTTAGATGGCTGTGTCCCTTGGAAGAGGAGGAGGAGGAGGAGGAGGAGGAGGAAGAACAGTGGCTGATTGCTGTGCTGTGCCTCAGGAGTGCTCGTCCGTTGAGTGGACAGAAATGTGAAGTGTGTCTGGGATTTTGTAGGATGGGTGTCTTGGGTGATGGTAAGAAAGCTCATAGTTGAGGCAGTAAGGTTAGGATTTCCAGCATCTGTTTATGCAATAGTTACGTGGAGCAGAACAGGTGAGTAGTGACAGTTGAACATTTTGGGATTGGGGATAAGCATGGTGAGCATTGCTAGGGACGAAACCCAAACAATCTGATTTATGCAGGCTTTATTTTTCTTTTCTTTTTTGTGGTACCAGGGATTGAACTCAGGATCCTGCACTTGCCAGGCAGGTACTTATTCTACTGAGCTATCTCCCTGGGCCCCTATTTTTCTTTTGTAGTGGTTGAACCCATGGTCTTTGGAGAACAATATCCCTATATTTTTATTTTTTATTTTGACACAGGGTCTTGTTAACTTGCTAAATTTATTAGGTTGGGTTTCAACTTAATCTTCCTGCTTCAGCCTCCCATAGCACCACACCTTATTAGTTTGTGCAGTTTTTACAGTTTGAGTTTTTGTTTTTGGTACCAGGAATTGAATTCATGACCTCACACTTACCAGGCAGGTGCTATGCTGTTGAGCTACATTCCTAGCCCTGTGTAGTTTTTAATTCCTCAAATCTGCACAAGGCTGGGCTGAGTGGAGTCCTTTTTTCCTTCTCCTCTCAGTTTCCTTCCCTTCTTGCAGGAAGGTGTGGCTATGGGGAACCTGGGAAGCAAGGACAAGGGGTGTCTTGAGTTCAGGGAAAGATTTGATGTTTTTTCTGTTTTTTAAAACTCCTAGTGAGTATTTTCCATTGTTAAGACTAAGTCTTTTTGGCCTTAAACTTCTCAGAAGGGTTACTGTGATGCTTCTCAACTCTGTGCAGACATCTTGTCTGGTTTGGACTTTGGAATAGCACCTTTTGGCTCTATCTCTTGTTCTTCTTGGGTATGTTTTCCTCTCTGCATTTTCAAAGTAAGTTTCTAGTGTAAATTTTTTTTTTTTTTTGGAATAAGTGTCTCACTGTGTAGTTCAGGCTGAGTATAACCTCTGGCCTCAGGCACCAGTGATCTTCCTGCCTCAGCCTCCTGAGTGTTGGGATTATGGGTGTGTGCCACCTAGGCTGGCTAGAGGGAAAGTTAAAAGTGTAATTAGCATTTTGGTAAGTCCCTTTATGACTTTAAGGAGGGTAACACATACTGACAAGCCTCTTGGGCCTGCTTCCTTAGTGTGAGCCACCAAATCATAGGGTTGGGACATGTTAGTGGTGTCAGATAAGCTCACAAAGGTGTGCTTAATGCTTCTCATATCAAATAAAACAGACAAGCCACTGGGGGTGTCAGTCAAGCACTGGTCTTGCAGCACATACAAGATTCAGTTCTATACCAAGAAACCCCCAAGTAGACCTCACTGTCAAGGCAATGTTGTGACTTGCTCAAGGCTACCTAGCCAAGTGTGCACCATGGGGCTGGCCCAGAAGGTTCTTCTGACTCCCGCCTCCAGTGTCCTGTCCTTCCTCACCTTGAGCCTGGCTTTGACTTTTAAAGCTTGGGAGAAAGCCAGGTATGGTAGTGCACACCTACAATCATTGCACTTAGGAGGTTGAGGCAAAAATATCACTGCAAGTTTGAGGTCAGCCTGAACTGCATAGTGAGACCCCATCTCCAAGACACCGCTCAGGACCAGCAGCAGTGGCCCCAGCATTGGGCTCAGCCCCCTTCTGCATGGAGTGCAGACCGGTGCCTGTGGCAGGGCTGCTCTGGGAGCCTGGGGCGGGGTGTGCTCACCAGCTGGGAGAAGAGACTGTAGCTGCCCTGCCAAGGCACACTCATCCCCGTACTTGCCCTGGGAGGTACCTGGCCGAGGCCTCTCTACAGAGTAATGGGTTTTGGCTGTTCCCAGGCCTGTGATAGCATCAAAGAATGATAAACTCGAGCTGCAGGACTGCTTGGAATACAGTAGGACAGCAAAGGTAAGACGTGCTTGCAAATGGCCTGTACTGCTGTTCCCTGTGAAATGCACTTGGTGACCTTGGTGTGCTGTCCAGTTGATCCTACTCCTCCACACACGACTCCTGGTGCTGGCCCTCTTTTCCCACATGATTGTTTATTCCTTTTCACATACAGAGAGTAGGAGACATTCTTGATAGACACAATCACTTTGAGAAAAGGCAACTGAGTAGACTTTGCAGTTGTTAACACTGGATACATAGACCCTGAATTCAGATGACCTTTCCAGTAATAATAGAATAATTAACTCTAATATAAAAACAAAAGGTAAAAGAAAGAAATGTCAGTCATTGTTAATTGCAAAGACCATTCTCTGTATCTGGGTGGTTTTTCTCTTTTATTTACTCTTTGAGTAATTTGTTGTCTTCTTGTCCCTCATGTGATCTTACTCATAGTCATTTTTGGCTGTTTTATTCTCTCCTGAGATGGTTCTTCCTTACCACAAACTTCTTGGCATTTGTGGGAAGCACAAAATATTCTTATCTTGAATCTCCTTTCCCGTCCCTTCCCCTGGTCAGCACTTGTGCACGCTTTCCTCTCACCTCCATCTATCTGCTCTGTGCACTTATCTGTCTTGGCCTCACTTGGAAGCATTCTTTCTGTGCTCACTCTGTATCGTTTTATTCTCCAGTTAAAGAAAGTACAGACAATAACCACCAAGTCGAACTCGATCAGACAGGGGAAAAACCAACTTCTCCCTGTAGTCATGAATGGCAAAGAAGATGTTTTGTGGTGCACTGAGCTCGAGAGGTGAGCAAGGCTGCACTTGGAGGTGGAAACAGTGTGTAGACAGAGAGGGGAGAACACAGTCCAGGGTGGCAGCACAAACACATTTTAAGGTGCTTGCCTTAATTCTAAGTCTTACAGGCCCCTAGGAGTGGGTCTGAGAGTAGATACACAATCTTTCACTTAGCCCTTGTTTCCTGGCAAGAAGGCGGTGTGGTGGTGAGCAGTCTTGAGATGAGAGCTCATGAGACTGCACCAACTGCCATCTGCCTGTCTCCACAGGCTGGTGTCCCCATGAGTAGGAGAAAGCCCCTTCCTTTACCGCATTGTTCAGCCTATCTACAGCTGATTCTGTTAATTTTCTCTTTGCCCTTTAATGATACAAGATTTGTCTATTTAAAGAACCATGGCTGATTTCAAGTCTCCTGGATTTTTTCTTAGTTTTTAAAATTATTATTTCCTGTGAATATAGGTTAATGTATGAATTTTCCTCTTTACATGTGTGACTGTATTCCAAAGACTATTTCCTTCTAGACATTTCAGTTCTAGTATTTTTTCTTTTTTGACTTAATAGATCTCTTACAAAAACTGGAGAGTAACTTTGCCCAATCCAGGCTATGGAGTCTTTTGGATTTGAGACCCAAACATACCTAAAGGTTTAAGTGGAGCTATGTTAGGTAGCTGTCAATAAGTCGGTCTCGTACTTACTGATCCATTGGTCTATTAATGCTATAAAGCTGGTAATGTTGGGGTCCAGTGTTACCTGTACCCTGCTACCAGAACTAGTCAAACTTGTACATAAAATAGGGATCCTAATAAATACTCTTTTGTGAGTCTATGATGGTTGACATTCTGTTTTTTTTTTTCTGTGAGTGTCCTTGTTCCTTAAAGGAAATTGCTTAACTTATCCCATTGTTGTATTTGGAGGATACCTGTGTTGCTTGGTGTTTAGCATATGGTTATCAATTCACACGATATATTCAAGAAAGGTCCCCTGAGCATACTGAGTAAGTGCCAGGAGGGCAGTGCTAGCGCTGGGGACGCAGCAGGCAGGTGTCCTTGTGGATGAGATCTTGGTGAGCAAGTAAAGTGCAGATCTTGGGTATACTGGAAGGCAGGACAGAGGCATTCAGGAGCCCTTCGGGCATGCCTGAAGGGTGGGGTGAAAGGGAAGTCACAGCAGAGTAGCCAGCAGCCTCTCGGTCAGTGTGAGGGTTCCTCTGGCTCTGGGGAGATCTGGGCACTTCTGACTCCTTGTCTTTTCACCCCGGTGCTCTCCCAGGATCTTCGGCTTTCCCGTACACTACACGGACGTGTCCAACATGGGCCGTGGTGCCCGCCAGAAGCTGCTCGGGAGGTCCTGGAGTGTGCCGGTCATCAGACACCTCTTCGCCCCCTTGAAGGACTACTTTGCATGTGAATAGTTCTGCCCAGACCTGTGGCACTGGGGCTAGGGGCAAAGCCAGGGCCACAGAGGCCTTCTGATTCCTGAAGGTGCTGCCCCCAGCTCTGCCCTTCCTCAGCCCAGCTTGTGGGTCTCACTGTACCTCAGTTCTCTCCTGCACAGTTGAGCAGAACCACCTGACCCAAACAGGCAGGGTGAGCCCAAGGTGCTGCCTCCTTGTGCACAGCTTACACTTGGCTGCTCAGAGCAGCCAGACATGGTGCTCATTTTTTCTTCTAAAACTTTAAAACTTGAAGTAGATAGTAAGATGTTTTTCTCCCCTTTCCTGGGTACATCACCCAGAAACGATAGCTAAGATACCAAAACTACAGTGCTGACCACTCTCCAAGACTCAGGTAATGCTGCAAAATAACCCAAGACAGTTATTGTAAAACTTTTTAGAGATGTCTGTAATCCCATGAGAGTATTCAGTTTTAGACACATAATTAAGGGACATTTTAAGGGCCCAGGACATCTTTTTTAGGGCTAGCGGAAGAGGAAGTGATGTGTGTGTCTTTCTTGAATTTTACTCAGCACATTTTCCTGCCTTGCTGCAGAGGCTGGAGTCTGCCTTTAGTGTTTTCCTTGATAATGGTTTCAGCAGGGATGATGTCATCACTGTGTTCAGGGCTGTTTTTCCCCACAAATCCAAGGTAAGGGCCACCCCTAGCAAAACCCCTCCCTGTGACAGCAGTAGATCCCTCCTCAGCTCAGGAAAGGGTGGCAGAATTGGATCATACAAGTTGCCATGTATTGGGCGGACAAATTCCACCCTTCACCACCTCCTTCCCTGTGTGGAAGGAGGGAGTTTAGACAAGAGCCCGCCCCATCCCCTCCAAAAGACATACCTTGGACGCAGGCCCAGTAAGAAGCCTAAAACCCTAATGTTCATCTGTCTTCAAGAAGCTGTGACAGCCAGAGGCAGAAGCACATTTCTCACATTGCCCCTGCATCTAAGAGATGGTGGGGAAACTGCCATGAGAGCCTCCTCCCAGAGATTTTAAAATCCCTTTTTATTCCATAGTATATTTTTTAGGGGGATGGGAGGTAAGATAAGCTGCATTTCAGAAATGCTGTAGTAATGTTTTTTAACACCTTTTTTACTCTTCTTGCTGGTGCTATTTTGTATTAGACAAGTTTATGGGGCTTTTATACAGTTTTTAAAAATCTCAGACTTCTATTTTTATGTTAATGTTTTCATTAAAATTTTTTTGGTAAGTGGAGACAAGTATTGGGAGAATATTGTGCCTTGTTTCAACAGGTTTTGCTAATTGTTAGGCCAAACGATAATGGATAGTTTTCCTTAATCTGCTTCATTAAAATCAGTATTTCTCTGTAACAGTGTGGTGTCCCTTTTGTTCTTTGCAGTCAGGTGGGCAGGGTGGGCGTTGTTTGCAGCAGTGTAATTGTAGGTGGCAGGGGGTCCCTTAAGCACAGTGGGTGCCCTGGCGCCCCAGGGTCTAGCAGAGTTCATGAGACAGCATCTGCTGTGAGGCTTCTGGTTCTGATGAGCCACTTCCAGTTTTTCTTCTGTTTTTTATTTTATGCAGAACTGGGGATTGAACTCAGGCCCTTATGCTTGCCAGGGAAGTGCTTATTCCACTGAGCTGTCTCCCCGGCCCCAATTTTTTTTCTAGAACATGTAGGGTGAGCTCTAGGAATTTGATGCTGTGGGTTTTAAGGGCCACATGAATAAATGTCCCAACCAAGTCTTCATTTAAAGCTTACTGTCTGGGAAAAACCCTTGGATCTTATTTCTTAGATGAGGAATGCTGGGGCCAAATCTCACGCTTTTGAGCATTCTGCTGCTCCTTACTCCACAGCTGTCCAGTTGTCATTTTGCAGGACTGCCGCCTTCAGTGAGGAAGCTGTTGAGAGACAGCGCTTCCAAATGATCTCTCAGACTGAAGTCCTGCCATTCATTGACTCTTCCAGGGTTTGAGTCTTGCACTCCTAGATCCTCTTACCCTAAGCAAACCAAGGGCTGGGATTACAGGTGTGTGCCACTGCACCTGCCCTCATTTCTTGATTTATGACATGGGTTATAAGCAGAGATCTTTGGTAGTTCCATAAAGGATAAGAAGGTCTTTGTTTTTGTTTTGCAGTGAGCCACATCAACCACTCTTGATGCATGGTAAGGGTGGAACAAGCTTAAATTTCTATTCCGTCTTCTAAATATCCGTACTTCTTGACTAGAGGAAGTACTGTTATTAAACTATAAGAACAGATATCACATTTAATCTTTGGCAAAAGGCTGAGAAGTACAATTACAAAGCATGTGAGGAGGTGAGGCTTTAGGAATGTGAGATAGTCTGAAAGTTGGCACAGGCTAGAATAGTCCAGTTGAGTTGTCATGGTGAGATCAGGCAATTAGCAAGAGGCTGCCCTTACACTCTTCCCTGAGGTGTTGGGACCCAAGGGGCTGGGGCTGCCATCTTGTACACAGTTCTGTAGCAAGTGCCAGGACAAGATGAAGCAAAACAAGCAGTCCCGGTCTCAAAATCCCAAAAGAAGAGGTGGACCAGCCCTCCAGGTGAGGGATGCTGTGGTGTTGGCCTGCCTGTGCAGCAGGTGTGTGTGTGGGTGGCTGGTGGTGGGCGGGGCGTGTGTGTCATTGTTTTCTCGGAATGGGGCCAGGCTGGGTTCTGAGCATTTCCAGGTTCTGTGGTAATGCGAGATGTGATGGACACACTAAGGGAGGAGTGAGCAAGCCTGTGAACCTTTTGTGAAAGTCACAGGATTATTGAAGTTTGAGTGGTTTATCTGGCAGGTGAAAGCCCTTCACTGCAATGAGGTGGTATTGTGGAAGAGACCCATTAGCCATGCAGTGTGCATGCTAGTGATGACGGGGCACCACTAGTAGCAACAGGCCACGTTTATGCATAAGCAGTCTTCCAAAGGGACAGTCTCGCTCCAGATGCACAACTGCTATTCACCCTGGTGACATCAGCTGGTATCAGTGCTTTTCGTAGATCCCTCCCCCATCATTTCCGGTCCCATTGCTGCTTGTTGAGATGGGGTGGCTTTGGCATCTGGGACCCCAGAGAGCTGGAAAAGATCTTGTGGTCATTCCACCCTTTGTTCCCCTGGCATTCTAGCCAGCTGCTTGAGGGCTTTTGTGCCCAGTCTGTGCTTGGTCCTTCATTACCATCTGGGAGCCAAAATGTCTGGATTCTGTTATTATGTCCCACTGTACTAAGTTGCCACCATGTATATATGCTTCATAGCCCCCTGCCTCAGTTTACCCAGCTATACAGTCAATTTCATTGGGCTGATGTATGGATCAAATGATTCAGGGTTAGGGAAGCAACGTAGGAACTGCATAGAATTAATGTTCCAGAACCTTCCTATTGACCCAGCCCAGAGTCTGATTATGGTGATTTCTGTTAAGTCCTGTAACAGTCACAGAGACTACCCTCAGGTGTGGTCTGGTCTTCCAGGCGGAAGAAGTCTACAAGCACTCCTTGATCTCACTGTATTTGGCTGTTTTTGCTTTGTTTTCCTAGACCTTGAAATTATCTCCTGCTCTTTGCAACCTGGGCTACGTTCCTTGTGTCCTTTTCTTCCATCCAACCTAACTTCTCTCCTTTTTTCCTTTCCTTTTTGCTGACATTTCAAAATTTTTAAAAATACTTTTTTTTTTTTTTTTTTCCATCATGGGCTGCATAGTGAATTCATTAAAAAAATTTTGAAACATAACTTTGTTATTATTTTTTAATTTATTGGGTTTGGGTTTTTTTTTGTGTGACAGGGTCTCTTGTCTCTGTCTCTTTCTGGTCTTGAATTTACCATTAAGCCTAGGCTAGCCTGCAAGTTGTGGAGCTCCTATTTCAGCCTCTTGAATGCTGGAATTACAGGCGTAAATTTAGGAGCTGGGGAGATAGCTCAGTAGAATAAGTGGCTTGAGTTTGATCCCCAATTCCACCAAAAAAAGAAAAAAATAGATACTAGATATACAGAAAAGTAACAAGACTAGTACAAAGAATCGTAAATACGCATTACCCGAATTCCCAAGATGGTAGCATTTGTGACATTGCTGTAAGGGTTGCCGGAGTTTTTTGCTGAGTTATTGGAGAGTTACAAACACCGTCCCTTAAATCTTTACGTGTATTTGTTAGAACTAGGGCACTTTGATATAAAACTACAGTGCATTTGTCACAATCTGGGAGTGAACGTTCCAGCACTTGTTCCTGATAGACTCTGGCCCTAGTATAAATTGCTGAATCATGGAGACCATCTAATACGGCTGAAGCCCTTAAAACAAAACCCAGTCTTCCCAAGACAACCTCCCTGCTTCTCCAACTCAGTCCAGGGTACAATTTCTTTTCACACTACCTGCTGCTTCAGGGAAGAACCCCAATCAGTTTCTTTTCTTTCTTTTTTTTTTTTTTGGGTGGAACCAGGGTTGAACTTATTCCACTGAGCCATCTTCCCTGGCACCCCAATCAGTTTCTCAGGTATTTCTAAATAACCCCTTCAAATTCCATTTCTGGCAAAAGGGTATAAAAGCCTCAGCCTCCCTTCATTATACTTCAGAGTATTCCTCATCCCCAGATTCTCTCCATGTCCTCAAAGATAATAAAGCCCTTTTTCCTTTTCTCTTCTGCCTATTTCTCTGCTGTTAACACCTATCAATTTCTTGGTCTACAAATCTTGGGTTTTGCCAGTTGGTCCTTTTTTTAATGTGTTTAGTACAGGATCCACAGGGTCTCACTACATAGATTGGACTTGTAGTGATTGTATTTTCAGCCTTCTGAGTGCTGGGGTTACACTCGTGCCACCACCCAGTCTCAGTTGTACCTCAGTCCTTGAGTCTGCCCAGGCAGGAGCTTTAATCCGCTGAGCTATCTGGCTGGTCTGTATTTCATACACTTCTTTTTTCCTTTAGGATGCTAGAGATGGAAGCCAGGGTGTTGTCCACAGGTGTTCAATCCCAACAGCTCATTTAATTCTAACTCTTAGTAGAGTCATTATTTGAGCCTACTAGATATTAGCTTTGCTGTTTATGAAACTCTAACCTGTTGAAATGTCTTCTTGTATAAAATCAGGCTACTGGATATTGCCCTGAATAATTTTATGAGCATCCTTAATCAGTTGATGTTTTGTTTCAATTCATTGTGATGCTAACATTACTACCGTTGCTACAATCATTTGGTTAGAGATCTCATTATCCCCCGCCCAAAGGGCCTCCCAGTTGGGTTGGCAGGGACCTCTGCCCCAAATCCCTACTCTTCTGAACTCTGAGCTGAGCTTCAATATTTAACTGGAGCCTGGAAGACACAGAGCTCTAAGACCTTGCTTCGCACCACGCAAGTGCCCCCACCTTCTTATTGGTTAGCATTGCCCTATTCACTAAATAGGTATTGTGTCCTCTTTGCATCCTGCCTCCACTGCAAGACTGGAAACTGAAAAGGTCGTAGATCGTGTCTGGTCAGTCTTGCTTGGATAGGGAAAATAAGCAGTATTTGTTGAATACACAAATGGCATCTAAACAAGCAGTCCAAAAGTTGGGCCAACTTGATTCTGGGCAAACAATTATGTTCCCTCTAAACCTCAGTTATTTCTTTGGAGACAGAGTCTCGCTATGTAGCCCAGGCTGCTCTTGAACTTGTAGCAATCCTCCTGCCTCAGCCTGCCCAATGCTGGGGTACAGGCATGCACCACCACGCCCTGCTTGAGCCTCAGTTTTAGAGGCAATAAAGTGGTGGCATTCTCTCTGCAAAGCTGTAATGAGAAGCTAGATGGAGGGGCATGGTGGTGCATGCCTGTAATCCCAGTAATCAGGAGGCTGAGGCAGGAGCACTGTGTTTTGAGGCCAGCCTTTTCAAAACAAGACAAAACATCTCAAAAACAACAACAAATCAAAAACTACGTACAGGCACTGGGAAATGGCCCAGCAAGAATAAGGTGCTTGTTTCCATGTATTAATGGGAAGGCGGACAGTGAAGGTATGGACAAACACGACTATGTAGAACCACGAAAAAAATACTCTGTGATTGCACAGGTTCATTGCCGACAGAACATATTTCTGAGGTGACTTTTAAATCTCTTCCCAAGCCGCACATAAAGTATCTTTGCCCAATAATCCATTGTAGTGGAAATCCATTGTAAACCAACTTTCTCCTAGCTACTCCTACTGAGACCTAGGAACGGCCTCAGCTTCTAGGCGGAGCACAAGCTGCGGGCGCGGGCGGTCATTGGCCGCAGCGCACCACGTGCCCAGTCGCCGGCCTGCGGGGCCTCTCCGCTGTCCATCAACGGCTGGGCTCCGCCCTCCCGTGCACGGCCCAGACCCTCCCTATAGAAGGAGCCGGCGGGCAATGACGAGCCTATACGTAGCACGTCACGAGGGGGGTGCGTGTGAGGTCATTGCGCGTCCGGGCGGGCGGGGTCTGGCGGTTTGAACGAGGCGAAGACGGAACCGGAGCCGGGCGCGGGCTGTGGACGCGGTTCCCCTGAGAGCCGGTGAGCCGATAGCGGGACCGGGGCGGCGGTAGCGGGGCGGCCGTGTGACACCGAGGGGCTGGGCAGGCGCGGACACCGAGGGGCGGCTCCGTATGGGCTTGCAGTTTGGGCCGGGTGGGGGAAGGGCGGGGCCGTGACCCGGCGCGCGCGGGCTGGCCGGGGGTGCGCGCTGCGCCCCGCTGGGGGCGGGACCTGGGGCCGGAAGTAGGGGCTACCCCGAGGCAGCGTGGGGGCTTCTGGGGAGCCGTGGTGGAACTCGAGTTCTGGCGATGGGAGGTCCCCGAGCGGCTGGATCCAGGAGGGGTGTGGGGAGGCGAAATGGGCCTTGCGGAGGGCTCTGGGAACCCGCAGTGTGGGAGGCAGTGTTGCCTCATGGATGAAGTTCAAGTTGTAAGTTGAGATCTCGGTTCGATTCCCTGATAGGCGACATTGGAGGCAGGTGCTTTTCACTGGGCCTCAGCATCCGCATCTGTGAAATGGGAATAAGTACACAAAGAATTGAACGCAGTTCTTGGAAAATGTATGCTAGCTGTTTGGACGTCTTCTCATCGGTGCTTGTTGGGTATTGAACGCCTGCTAGATGCTGGGCATTGTAGTAAGAGGCGCTACCCCTTAGCGGGATAGGCAAAGGTATGCTTTTTTGTTGCGGTACCAGGGGTTGAACTCACGACCCTGAGCTTGGCAGGCAAGCGCTTATTCTCCTGAGCTATCTCCCCAGGCCCAAGACATGCTTTTTTAGGAGTGCCTTCCTAGAGAGCTAGGAAACAAGTTAACTAACTACGTGGATAAAATAACGTCTTTAGTTATCGAGACTCCAGCTGCCCTGGGTACTGCAGGGCAGAGCCCGACCTCAGTCCTGCGTTGGAGATGAGGGTCCTGAGGCCAGCTGCTGTCACCCACCCCTGGTGGAATGTCTCCAAGGGTTAGTAGTAAAAGACAGTTACTCGTTAATTGGCACTTGCTGTTTCAGACATTGTGTTATTTATTGGTGGAACCGGGGATTGAACTCAGGCCCTTGCATTTGCCAGGGAAGTGCTTATTCTACTGTGCCTCTCCCTGGCCCTCAGACGTTGTGTTAAATGATGGGTGTGTTGTAGTATTTACTATTAACACTATCTTCAAGGGATACTATATTCATTTTATTTTTAAGTTTCTTTTGTGGTGCTCAGGATCTAAACCAAGGCCTCACGCATACTTGGCTAGGGCACAATTAAGGTTACCCAGCCCATTTTTGTTACACAGTTGACGTCAATAGTAATTTGTGTGTGTGTGTGGTACTGGACCCTAGGCTTGCCAAGCAGGTACTTATGCCGCTGAGGTATCTCTCCAGCCAAAGTCAAACACTTGAAGAAGTGAAGTGATTTACTTTATGCTGCCTGGCAAGGGTCTGAATTCAGGCTCTCCCTCCGTCTCCCCATTACTTAGTATTCCGGGGCCTTTTCATTGATCCATATCCTCAGCCCTTTTAAAAAAAATTTAAAACTTTGAAGTAGGGTTTCACTAACTTCTCCAGCCTGAGCTTGAACTTGCACTTGTGATCTTCTTCCTTCTGTCCTAGAGTGCTGAGATTACTGGCGTTCACTGTCACACCGGTCTAGGCTCTTGTTCTCTATGCTGTGAATTTTCTCCGAGGTCTAGAGTTGGCATGTTGCGTACAGATGCTCTATGTTGTGTTCAGAGTACCTAGTGTGGTTTCGGGCACATAGAAGTGTGTTGTGCTTTTCAGATAAAATTTTTTACTTAAAATTTTAATTTTTACTCTGAACCATCCATTTATGTAGAAGACAGTAGTATATCCATTTTACAGTTGAGCCATTTATAAAAGATGAAATGTTTTCTCCAGCATCGCATAGCTCTTTTTGTGGCATCTCCTTTCTTCTCATAGGACTTAGGATGGCACCTTGAATAATAGGGTGCTTTTCAGCCAGAACTGAGTAGAGAGGTCATGGGTTCAATCCCCAGCATGGGGGTGGGGAAGAGGAGAGATGCCTGAGGAAACAGGAAGACCTTCATTTTAGTGGCTGAAACTGGTCAGTGAGCCCTGGAGGGGAGGTTTATGTGATAGTCACAGATCTTCCCCCGAAACCAAGAGTGGGACTGCTGTGGAGGAAGCAGTGTGTGTGGTAGTGTAACTGTGAGAACTAGGCTGTTTTTCCCAATTAATTGATTGAGTCTGTGGGTGTTTGTTGTGCACCCATAGGTGCTTAGTCCCATATGCTGTTCTTATTAGCTGCAGTTTGTGGAGCACATGGGACCAGGTTTAATATACTGCTAATGAAAGGTTTTAAGATTGTAGGATAATGAAAGTCCATTAATGATGTTTTCTGAGCCGGGGCATGGTCAGGAGGCACACGTGGCTTTACTAGCTACTTGCATTTTATGATAGCCTGACACACACAGTACCTGATGCAAATATGAATGTCACCAACATAGATTACAGATGCTCAGCCTGAGACCATTTTTTGTTTCTCCTTTATATCTAATAACATCCTGCATTAGGATGTATGCACTTCATTTATTTGTTCATTCAGGGATTTTAACTTCCTCTGATTTGTGATTCAGAAATTCCTTATGGCCTTGTAAGAACAGATTGAAGATGGGTGTGGTGGTGCATGTCCATAATCCCAGCACTCTAGGGCTGAGGCATGAGGGTCATGCTTCAGGTCACCCTGGGCTACAAAGTGAGGCCTTCTCTAAAAACCAGCAACCAGATTGAGATGCAGTTGAGGACTTAGAGTGGATTTTCATGAGAGACAGTGGTCTGACACACTGGAATCCAATTGGATGAATGAGATGAGATCTCTGTCCTGCACTGTGTTTAATACTTGTTATGTTTGATGTAATGCCAAGTATTTTGTATACCTTATCTCTTTTGTTTGGTACTGGAAATCAAACTCAGGATCTCATGCTTGCAGGCAGGTACCACACTAGAGCTAAATCTCCAGCCCTGCATACTTTATTTCATTTAATTCTTTCCATCATCCTCTTTAGAGAGTTTGTGTTAACTAACATACATTACTACATACATTATTAGCTAACATACATTAATTTTAGTAACTTGCTTAAGGTCACACAGCTAACGAGAGATGCACTTACTTCCAAACCCAAGTCCCCTGGTTTGAAGTTGCTGTTTATATTGAGTGGGTTACTTCCTTCCTCAGATCTCATCTGGGATGGATTCAGAAATGAAGACATAATGTCCTCCAGTGTGGCAATTCTAATTGTAGAGGTTTGAATCAAGTGCTCTGAAAATGGATTAATTTTCCAGTGCAGTCAGGAACTAACCTGTATAGCTTTCTCTCCCCTTCCGCCCCTCAGCTTGTGTTGATCTCTTGTACAGTATGGTTTGATTTGGGGCCTGTAAGAGTGCCGACCGTTTGCTTTCTAAAACCCTCACATAGATACCACTCTGTCTGTACCACTGTCTGGACAGTGTAATGCTTGCTGTGGCGTTGGGCGCTGTGCGGTCTGTTGGGGGCGCAGGCCTCGCAAGCTGTTTACTGCTGTAGTCCGTGGTCTTCTGTGCTGATAAGAAGGGCTTGGATGCACGCGTGTGCGTCTGTTCTGGCGGCTCTGTGTAGGAGATGGGTGTGGTGAGACCGACTGCGCAGTCGTCATCGAGTGAAGGGAATGAAGCATCGCAGAAGACCACAGAGTGGGGGTCTCACGGTTGCTTCAGATTGCTGTGAGTCCACCATTCACCCTTTTGGCATCGTTGGCATCTCATGAAAGGAACAAAATTAAAGTGTCAAGGGCCCTACAAAACTTGTTCTTCTAGTGTGTTCTTATGGCGCACTCAGATCTGGATTAGCCTGTCTTTATTATCTATTGCCTTTTTTCCATTCCTGTTTCCACTGCCATTAGGATGATCTTTTTCAGATTTTAATGAGAATAAGACCCTAGCTCACCTAAAACTACAATGGATTTTTTTTTTTTTCTTGACAGGGACTCATTATGTAGTTTGGGCTAGCCTTGAATTCAGTATATATCTCCTGGAACTCAGTGATCCTTCTGCTTCAGCCTCCTGAGTGCTCTTCTAGTTTAATTTTATGTTATCAGTCTCATTAAGATAGGACCTAAATCTAGGCTCATGTTGGGCTGTTTATTTGGGTCAGCTTTTATGCATGGAAGCTGATTTAAGCCGGAATGCTAGTGTCTAGGAAGAGGCAAAGCTGAAAAATTGCTTCTCGCAGTTTTGCTCAGGGTAAACAAGGAAACTCCAGCTCATTTACATGCCCACTCTCACACCAGCCTTTCTCTTTTCTTGAATGTTGTAGAAGATGGCAGTGAACGTATACTCAACGTCAGTCACCAGTGATAATCTAAGTCGGCATGACATGCTGGCCTGGATCAATGAGTCCCTGCAGTTGAATCTGACGAAGATTGAACAGTTATGCTCAGGTAAGAGAGGTTTACTAGGTCGCTTTCATTAGAAAGTGTAAAAGTCCTTTGGGGATGTGTAGAACTGTATGTTGGCTTTTCCTCTCAACCCTGCTCTACTTCCTTTTCTAAGAGAAACTGTTGTAAGTGCTTGAGCCTTCTGACCTGTGTGCCTGCTCTCTTTTGTTGCAGAGCTCCAGTATCAGGTTAGTAATATCCTGTAAGTTATTGAGGTCTGATTGGATCTTCAGTCTCCTAAAGAAGCGGGTATGAAGGGTAAATAAAGGACTCAAGTGGCATGATTTCTAGGCTCCAGGAGGGTCAAAACCCTCTCACAGAGTCTGGGATTCTCGGGGGCTAAGACCAGGATTTCCTCTCTCTTCTTTAGCTCTCAGAATGAACGAGGGGAACTACTCAGGGGCTTCTGCAAGTGGGGTACTATGTTAGCTCGGGAGAGCTGTGTTAGCTCCAGGAATGTCTTTATCCAAGAGTGAGACCCTTGAGGCTGTAGTCTGTCTAGTTGAGATTGGAGCCAAGTGTCCTTAGCTGTGGCCTTGTCTTGTCTTTTGAGGCTTCATGGCTTCACCTGCCATTTCAAGCCTCAGTGGAGACCAGTGAGTCACAGAGGTTCACTTACTATGAATCTGGTACCTGTCTCTACACAAGGGGCTAAGCCTTGGACAGACTCACAGGTAAGCATGGGAAAAAGCCAATTGGTTAATTTAAGTCCTGCTAAGAACTGCTTTGTAGTGGTTTCCATTGTTCCAAGTGCTGGGTTTGTCTCTGGTACATATAGATTTCAAACATTTTGCTTGAGGATAGTCATAAATACTGTTCTAGTTTGTGTGTGTGTGTGTGTGGTGTGTGTGTGTGAGAGAGAGAGAGAGAGAGAGAGAGAGAGAGACAGAGAGAGAGAGAGGCAGACAGACAGACAGACAGGCAGACAGACAGACAGGGTCTGCCTTTCCTCACTTTGTAGCCCAGGTTGGTCTGGAACTTGCAATGATCCTCCTGTCTCAGCCTCTTGAATGCTGCGATTGTAAGTGTGGGCCATCATGCCCAACTTAAGAATGTCTGAGTTCTTTTGGTATGGGGGTTGAACTCAGCCATACGGGCACTGAAGCCACTGAGCTGTATCCAAATCCTTCTGATTTTATTTTAACATTTATTTTTGTGGTGCTGGGGGTTGAACCCAAGGCCTAATGCATACTAGATGAAGGCTTCATTGTCAAACTATACCAATCCTTTAGTTTTTTATTAGCTTGCTAGTGGCTATTTTTATTCCTAAGAAGTTTTAAGACCATAGCAAGCAAATGCTATTTCAGCCATAATTTTATTGAACTAGTTTGACAGGGGCAGTAATTTAAAATAAGAACAAAGAATATAACATGTTCTATTTCTGCACATATATTTTTTGTGGGGGGTAATACTTGAGATTTAAGACTTGGACATGTATTACTTGTATAATATGTAGAAAACTGATAGATAAAAATAATCCTGGCAATTCCCTTATTCAAAGAGAACCACTGTTTGGAAGTTTTTCTGTCACCTTTCAATGTGTATGTATTCTTGACCTTTTTCATTTAATGCTAAATGATTGGCATTGCAAGTATTTGTTTATTCATTTCCTTAAGACAAGTCTTGCTATACAGCAGGTGAACCTTTGAGCACTTTCAATGATGCGGCCTGCAGTAGCTTGTGGGCCATAGGTTGGGACCACTGCTGTACAGTCTTAAGAACTCTTGGTCCTCCTGCCTCAGCTTTTGGAGTGTTGGGGTTATAGGTGTAAGCCACCATGTCCAGCTGGGCATACTTGTTTTGAATTGGCACATACTCTTTTTTTCTTTTCTCTTTCTCTTCCCCCTTTCTTTTTTTGAAGGGGCAGTTTTGGGAATTGAACTCAGGACCTTGTGCATGCTAGGCAAGTGCTGTTCCACTAAGTTACCCTCACCTTGCTATATACTCTTGTGTGGATTTGCTGGAGTTTGATTTCATTCCCATATTTGTTGACATTTAAGATGTTGCTAATTTTTTGTTATTTATAATGGCTAGATTGTCCCTTTAAAATTTTTATTTTAAAGAGGGTTGAGCTCTTTTAAGAAATATTGTGGGGTGTGCTAGGGCATACAGAGGCAGGAGGGTCATTGGAAGTTCAGGACCAGCCTTAGCTGCATAGCGAGACCCTGCTTCAAAAAAACAAAGATAAGCCGGGCGTGGTGGCACAGGCCTGTAATCCCAGCACTCGGGAGGCTGAGGCAGGAGGATTGTTGTGAGTTCGAGACCAGCCTGAGCTACAAAGTGAGCTTAAGGCCAGCCTGGACTGCATAGTGACACCCTGTCTCAAAAAGACAAAAAAAAAAAAAAAAAAA
>PVKA01021808.1:0-38081 GCA_004027165.1 Ctenomys sociabilis
AAACTCTAATTTTCAGGTTAGGGAGATGGCTCAGCAGTTTGAATGCCTACCTGGCAAATGCAAGGTCCTAAGTATAATTCCCGGTACCACAAAAAAACTCCAATTTTCAAAGTTCTTACACTTGATTCTGCAATTATGACCCATAAACCAATTCCACTCCATTGATTGTTTTTGTTAATAAAGTTTTATTGAAACACAGCCACATTCACTCAAGCCTGTACCTTATGTGGCTGCTAGGGTGAATCTGAACAGTTTCCACAGAGACCGTGTGGCCTTCAAACCCAAAGAACTGGTTCTCTGGGTGTCTACATAAGAAGCTTATGGACAACCACTCCCCATGTTCACAGATTGGTTTACTTTCCCATTATGTTCATCTGTTATATCTATTTGAATCATGGAAGTAGAAGACTCACTAAATCTGTGTGGCTACCTTTGTATTCTGAAACAGCTCTCATCTGAAGAATTCATCCTGACAGAACAGCATTGCTTTGAGGCTCAGTGAAGTTTCAAAGAAAGGCACCTACCAGCTAGCCAGGTTTCTGTGAAAATAGAGACTGTGATTGACTCCTACAGTTAACAACTTTTATCATACACAATGAAGAAGGGCATTATATTTTCACTAAGGGTACTACTTTTCTGACTAATTTTGAAGAAATTTGTTAATAAGTATTGATTTTTTTCAAGAAATGGCTTTGCTACATTGTTCAGGTTGTCCTTGAACTCCCTGTGTGGCCCACGTGGGCACAGGACTCAGAGTGATCCTCCTGCGTCCGCCTTGTGATTGTGGGGATTATAGGCATGCACCATCACACCATCACACCATGTCTTTAGCTTGAAAGTAAAAGTCAAACAATATTGATACATCATTTTTCTCTGGAAAAAAAAATGTAGCATTTCCTTGTAAATATATTCATCATTTCCATAAAAGCCATTTCTGTTTTCCCATTATAAAGAAATCAATAGTTTCACCTTAAAAGGTCAAAGGAAACCTCTCATTTGTGATAGTTATTTCCACATCCAGAGGTGAAGAGGTAGCAACTTTGAAAACCATTTAAGTTCACAAACAAATATCATAACTCAAGAGTTCATAACTTCATTCTGAGTTTTGACATAGTCAAACCACACTGACAGCTTCATGCCCTTAGAGTGGCTTTAGAAAACAGGACGCAAAGTGTTGCTGAGGATATGGGGAGGTGGGAATATACGTGCACTGTTGGTGGGAACGCAGAGTGGTCCAGCTGCTATAGGAAAGTCCAATGGCAGTTCTTCAAACATTTTAAAAGAGAATTATCGTATAATCCAACATTTCTAGCATATATCCAAAAGAATTAAAAGCAGAACCTCAATATTGGCACACCGATGCTTCTAGCAGTGTTATTCTCGAGAGCTAGGATGTGGAAACAAGCCAGGCGTCCACACACTGATTGAGTGGATTAAGCAAAACATGGCACACACTCTAGAAGAATGCTATGCAGCCCTAAAAGGAAGGAATCTGTGGCACATGGGACATTGTGGAGGAAACCAGAGGACAGTCTTCTGAGTGACATGAACTAGTCCTGAAAAGACTGGCGCTGCCTGATCCCAGCTGTGTGAGGCACCTAGGAAACTCGAATTTTTAGAGGCAGGAAGGAGAAGGAGAGTTACCAGGGACTGGGGAGTGAGGAATTGGGGAGATACTGTTTGGTGAGCATAAACTTCAGTTTTACAAGCTCAGAAGCTTTTGCATGTTAATGTGAATGTGTTTAACACTACTGAACTACATTATAAGTGATTAAGGGGATAAATATATTTTTAAATTTTATGTCTTTACCACAGTATTTTTTTTTTAAGGAACTGGAGTGATGGTGTCCCAAAGTGTGGCAGAGGCAAAGTTTCCGCTTGGTCCTTGTCTAGCACATCCTCTATCTAGGTATCTCTGCCTCTATCCTGGTATTTCTACCAGGACAGGGCATCTCAGTGCAGGGAGAAAGCCAACCAGAGCTGATGCGTGTGTTTCCATCCCTTATTCCTGTATTATCTGGGAGAGACAGTCCAGGCGAGATTTTCTATTTCCTGAAGATGATGCCCGGCATAGGAGCTCTGATGCATTGGCCAGAAGGAGAACGAGGCCTTTAGGGTTGATGTCGGTCTCTACACACTATGGAGAGCATCTGTATTCTCATCTGCATGAAGCATTTTGTTCTCCCCACCCTTTCACATAAGCCAAAGTTGTACTGCAAATCAGAGTGTGAATTCTAAATCTCTGCCTTGGCCCAGACTTTCACTTAGGTCAAATCCCTGAGAAAGGGCTGGACCCCATCATTGAGAAAAGCCCCAATCATGACTTTGTTAAAGTCCTTTATAAGCAAATAAAAGGAGAGATTTCTGCTGTTTTTGTTTATGAATTCGGGATTGCGTGTTTGCTGCCGCCACTGTGCAAGCCACATTTATTTTGAAGGCGGTACAGAAATGCCCATGAGAAATGAGACTCAGAAGCTGCAATCACAAAAGACAAGACACAAAGTCAGTGTTCACTTAAGGGCACAATGTGCCGCGTGCCGGGCTCGGGGCTCAGCAGCACCGTCGTCTTCACCACGAGGATCAGTGGTATTGGCAGGAGCCTCCGGGAGCACTTCGCAGAGCTCGGCTTTTAGCCCTGTCTTCTCTTTTGTGTGCTTCCTGAGGTTCTTTGCAGTGGTTGCTTTTCAGATTTCCCAGTCACAGTGAGGGCAAATGTTTAATTCACAAAATGGCATGAATTATGTTTTTTCAAGTATGGCATGCAGATACCAAAGAGGGACTGTTCTCTAATGCAGACTGATGACTCTTCGAAGATCATGCATCTTTGGTGCCGCTGTTCATATCACTCGCTGGAGGATGCTCGCTTGAGGTGCAGACACTGTTTTTGGTTAATGCACTTTACCATGGAAGAAAAAGCAATCGTATACCAAAGAAGTGCAGAACAGCAAGGGTGTTCCTGAATGACTTGGCCTTTTCTAAGACTTTCTTACTTAGTCTTAGAAAATACTTACTTTAAAATATAGCTTAAAACAATTTAAAAGAAAAAATGGAAAACACCGTAAGTACTATATCTATTGAACAAACTGTTCTGGTATTACAAAACCCTTGAAATCTTTAGGTCTAGGTGGCCTCACCAGCGAATTCTTTCAAATGTTTAAGAAACAAAACCAGCCAAATTGACTTCTAGAGATAAAGGATGACTTGCCTGCTTCTCTTAGAAGGCCAGAATAAGCTTGATCACTTAACATGCTTGTGATATTAGAAGATAGGAGAATTATAGGCCAATTTCTCTTGTTATATAAGTACACAACATTTTATGTACACTGCCAGGACACTGAGTTTTAATATATTTAAAAACATAATATATCGCAATGAAATTGGATTGGTTTTGGGAATGCAGAGTTGGTGGGATGTTCAAAACCAATATTCATACTGCCAGAAGAAAAGAAAATATTAGCCGGGCGTGGTGGCGCATGCTTGTAATCCCAGCACTCGGGAGGCTGAGGCAGGAGGATTGTTGTGAGTTCGAGACCAGCCTGAGCTACAAAGTGAGCTTAAAGCCAGCCTGAACTGCATAGCGAGACACTGTCTCAAAAAGACAAAAAAAAAAAAAAGAAAAGAAAATATTTATGATTAATTTATAGATGCAGATAAAAATCTAATGAAATAAACATCCATTTAAACATTAAGCAAGGTAGGAACAGGAACTTTGAAACTGATACTAGTGAAACTAGATACTACCAATAAATATATAAACAAATAAACCTAAGTGTAAAATCAGATTGAACTGCAAAATAGTGAAAGGGTTCCCTGAGAATAGAAGAGACGCTGTTACCAGTTCTTTTCAACATGGCACTAGAAGCCTAGACAGGACAATACAGGAAGTGCTATGTCCATAAATTTAGTCATTCACAAGTAGAAAATGTACAAAAACTATATCTATAATCAGCATGCACAGAGCTTTTTTTTGTCCTTATGTCCTAAGCAATATATTACAACCACTATTAACAGAGCATTTACATTTTATGGAGTATTGCAAGTCATCCAAAGATGATTTAAGGTGTTTGGGAAAATACATATGTCTTAAAAGCAAGACTATGAGACTTTGCTCAGGGAACTTGATGTCTGTAGAGGGCTCTGGAACTAATCATCCAGAGATACTGAGGGACAACTATATAAAAATATATTTTAAGACAGACCAATTCATTGATCATGAGGACCACGTGTAGTGTAGCATTTGGACCACTACCATTTATCCTAAATATTGTATGTCTTTTACTTTTGCTTGAAATATATTAAATTTTGATTATGTTTTTCTTTTCTTGATGCCACACTGTACATTCAATATGAGCTGATTTTTATAAAGTAACAATGTTAATATAAGCCTGTCCATTTGGGGGTCCTTTATATTTTCCTTTTTTTATTAATTTTATTGAGAAATAAATAGCAGTGAGACAGTTTCAATGAGTGGGCCTGTCTTAAAAGATAAATTATTCCTAGTACAGCAAAAAAAATTAATTGATAGAATTTTCTAATCCTGTTGAAAATATTTGAATTTGACACTAGGATCCAGTGTTAATTAAATTGACTCCAGAAATGATGAAGAAAACATAGCTTTTAATATGATTAATACTAAAAGGCTTATTATGAAAAAAATTGAAATTTTAGAGCCATATAAAATCAAGATGTTCTGAAAATAAAGCACATTACTGGCCTGCTTCTCCCCTCCCTCCTCCCTGAGTGTCCACTATTATTTGCAATTTTATTAACATCTGAGATACAAAAAAAATCAGTCGAACAGCCACAGTCCTCACGTTCTTACAATCTCAGATAAACTTCACATGGAACTGAAAAAGAAAAGAAAACAACCATATAAACTAATAAAATAAATAAATACATAAATAAAAATTAAGATTATATTTTGACATATCAGTGGCAAGCACTGGAAAATAAGTTTGAAGTACCTCTTATAATATCAAAAAATGAAGTCACGTGCCATCTTCATGGACGAAAAGCCTCCATATTGCAAACATACCACCTCCTTCTGACTGGGTCTCTAGATTCAGGGCAACTCTAACCCAAAATTCAGTAAGTTGTTTTGGGGGTTTTTTTTTGGGGGGGGTTATATTTTTAAGGAAGGGTCTAAAGGGTGTTCAGGATCTCACTACTAGATTTGACTCGTAGTGATCCACCTGTTTACAGCCTCCCAAGAGCTGGGATTACAGGTGCTCGCCACCATGCTCAGTCTCAATTGCCTTCTCAGTGCGCCCAGGAGTTGGGGCCAGCACGGCAGGCCCAGAGATGGAACCCCTGACCCCTGCACATGCTTGCAGGCCCGTTAATCTGCTGAGCTATTTGGCCAGCCCTCAGTAGGTTTTTATGGGAAAGAACAGTTGGTTCTCTAAACTTGCAGAAGTTCAGAGGAGCTAGAGTAGCAAAGACCATTGAAGAACTAAGTTGAAGTATGCATATTGCTAGATGTCAAGACAGATTATGAGACTACTGGGATTGAAAGTGTTTCACCACCTTAATCAAAGATGTAGCCTGCTTATATCTAGTAATCTGAACAACTAATTTACAGACAACAATATGCAATGTAACAACCTTTGTTGAATTCCTATTATTTTGATTAGTGAAATTATTATTTCTAATGTTTCTTCTTTTCTGTTTTTTTATTGTTTAAAAAAAAAATCAAAGCTGTAAGATGTCCAGATTTAGGTCCATACCTACAGAATGCCCTAAGTGAGGTCCAAATTGCTACTGCAATAAAACAGGGACTGCAAAATAAATGAGGTTTCATTGAGTGATTATTAATTTATAAGAACTGTGGTGGTTCAGTTTTTTAAGGCTGTCATCAGAACCAGTGTTATCTGCATACATTCTTAGCACCTGAGAAGGAACCAGACAGGTGTTGGCCTTCCTAAATATGACCATTACTTTATCTGCAAATATGAATGAAATTTCACAGATTTCATTCATCATACAAGTATGAAAGAAGAGAATGAAATTGTATCATTTTGTGAGTTGATTTCTTTTGGACATTTTATTGTTTTCTAAAGTGAAAGAATGCTAACACAGACTGACCATCCCTAATCTGAAACTCAAAATTTGGCCTTTTCCCAAATTTGAAACTTTTGAAAGGCCACAATACAAAGCTTCCCACCTGACCCCATGGGAGATGTTAACAGTCAAAAGACAGATGCTCTAGAAATACTGTTGTAAATTATTTTCAGGCTATATGTATATGAATGTAGACTTGGGCCCCAGGAAAGATGACCATGGATTCCAGACACCAGAAGATGTAAGCTCCAGAACATCTTTAGTCCTAAAGTTTTGGATTAAGGATCCTCGGCCTATAAAAATAGTCACAGCAAATTGAGTTTCATGTGCCAAGCTGTGTGTTTGGTACTATATGTGAAATCTCACTTAATGACAGCTAACTATAAAACCAAATAGAATCATGTAAGAAGTGACCACAGATTATAAGTGTTATAGACAAAATATTTGTATCACTCCCAAATCCATGTGTGGTATCCCCAACCCACAAAGTGGTGGTATTTGGTGTGAGGAAGTAAGGTTAAGTGAGATGATCAGGGTGGGTCCCTGTCGATAGGATTAGTGGCCTTAGAAAAAGACATACCTGAGAGCTCCTGCAGATGAGCGCACAATGAAAAGGCTCCTGGCTGCAAAGCAGGAAGACTGTCACTAGAAATGGAAAAGGTGAATGTCTTCATCTCAAATTCATGGCTCTAGATCTATAAGAAAATGAATTTCTACTGTAATACATTAAAAGAACAAAATTCTGCACAGGTCAGAGGAAAACCCTTATGTGTTTCACTCCTCTGAGCATGCCCTGTAGCCTACTTATATGAGTGTGTCCATTGCAGATAGGCTGGACAAACAGTGGGTGGATTCCTGGTTTGTCAAGGCATAGGGGGCAATATAGCATCACATGTGATGTGCACATCTGGAGCCCCTGCTCCCGGCCTGGTTCAAGTCCAGCTCTGCCCCTTGCTCTGGTTACTCACCGTTCTCCTAAACTGCCAAGTGGAGATAATAGTGCCAACTTCCTGGAGTCATTGTAAGGTTTTATACAAAGTCCTGCATAGAAAGCACATAGTATGGGGCTCATATTACCTGGTAATGGTTGTCATAGTGATAAAGGGATAAAATCAAATCTTCACATAAAACGTCTCTTTCAGACAAAATATTTCTGGCAAAACATCTGATACAACTGTGTATACAGTTCTTCTTCTTCTTCTTCTTCTTCTTCTTCTTCTTCTTCTTCTTCTTCTTCTTCTTCTTCTTCTTCTTCTTCGATTGTGGTTCTCAATTATTAGCTGACTTCAGCTCTGACTTCAGATAACAAGAGCTAATAAAATGCTTCCATCTAGGCAGGGGGCAAAACTCAGTTGTAGCACAAATGCTGAGCAAGTGTGAGGCCCTGGGTCCCATCCCCAGCACAAAACAAACAAAATCAAAATTCTCAAAACAGTCAGAATAATCTCTTTAAAGACCCTGAGAAAGAAGATATTCTAGTCCCCAAGATCTTAGCACCTTCCCTGCAGCAGGTTTGATCTGCCCAAGAGCAGCAAAGCCAGGCCCACTTGCTGAAGCAGGCATGCTTACTTCCATAAATTTAGCACACAAAATACTCCGCACAAGGGCATTGTTGTCTTCTAGGTAACATGTAGCAGAAGGAGCATTAGGCTGTTCTGGGCAGAATTTGATCTTCACTTCTAGCACAAAGCAGTCAGTAATCCTTAGACAAGTGGAATGAAGCATAGCAGCCCGCTATGCTTCCTACACCTGGAAAAATAGACCCACCACCCTGAATCAGTGACTTTTCCCTTTGGGAGGAGTGGACATGTTAGAGGCAACAGAGAACATAGTGGAAATATGAACCACAGGCCGGAACACAATTACAAAAAAATTAGACGTGACGCTCTCTTATAATAACAGAAGCAATCCCCCAAGCAGCAAGACTTTCTCTTTAGCATCAACATTCTCATCGTGCTAGGTTCTCTATCACTGTGAGGCCACCAGTTCCACATTTAATGAAGACATTTGTCATCACAGGTGACACAGAAGTGAAAGAACAAAGTGAAGATTGTAAATGGGGCTTCACAGAATTATGGTCCCGATCTTTGCTCTCTCCAGTCATGTTCTGCTATGCTGCTGTAGCAGGGGACCCATCGATGAAGAAGAAAGCATTTCCTTTGCACCTTGCAGCACGCAGAAAAGACAGACCTACTCTGTTAGAACTGGAATTTCCTGTGCAGGTTGCAATAGATGGAAGAGTGCACTTGCAGATTGTGTAATGAACTCCTACCATGTTGTGCCCCCTCCTTGCAAAACTCTCTCCCTAACTTACTACTGACTTAGCGTGTTAAGGATGAATACTAAGAACACTGAAGTCCATTTCTCCAAATTCAGAATTTTTCTTTCTGCAAAAGGCATTTTGCAGAAACTATGACATTATAATCGCCCTCCCTTTCATCCATAGGAGTTAATTTCATGGCCAACGGCACGATTTCATCCTACAGTGGCTCAGTTTTTGGTCTTCTTCTGAGGCTGTTGCAGCCATACAATGAGAAGAGCTAGGAGGGTATCTTTTGCAGGTTTTTGTTTGGGGGAAATAAAACATTTTGAAACTGGATTAAGAATTCATATGAAGGGGACTTCGGTTTAATCTCCAGTTCCACAAGCCACACCACACTGCTGTTAAGGCAGCATGAAAGAGCCCCCCCCCACCCTCCGCCCCAAGCAAGCAAGCAAGCAAGAAGAAAGAAAAGAATTCAAATGAAGTCAAGCAGTGTAACCAAACCCTAATCAAAAGAGTGAAGTGCCACCAGCACTCTGAAGCTGCCCCAGCACCTTTCTGATTGCAGTTTCCCTCCTCACTAGTGAAAGCTGGCATCCTGGTTTTTGTTGTACTCATAGCCAAGCTTTACTCTGTAGTTCTAGCCTTAGGTAGATGGATCTCGAAACTCTGGGTGGACTTTTGCCTGTTTTTGAACTTTACACAAATGCAATCATAGTATATATTGGTCTTGCTTTTTGCACTAAATATTTTAAGAGCAATGTGCGGGTGTGTTTACTTTTTTTGTTTTGAAAATTGTCAAACATAGAAGACATGGTAATGGAATAACCATTGTCTTGGTTATTTTCTCTTATTACTGAAACAAAGCACCTGATGCCTAGAATTGAGGAAGAAAGGTTTATTTGGCTCACAGTCTGTGGCGATTGCAGTCCATACTCAGGCGGCTCCGAGGCAGAAAGGCACATGGCAGAGGGCAGCTGTTCATGGGGGTGGAAAACAGCAAAAGCCACAAGGGCAAGAAGGGAGGAGCAGGGAGAACAAGCCCGTTTCCCTCCTTCACACTATGCAGCCTGCCTGCTCCAGCAGGAGTATTGCCCTCGGACCCATAGTGCCCGCACTGGGCCATGAACCAATCACAGGTGCTAGCAACCGGCCCATGACTACATGAGGCCTTGTGGGGACATCTCGACGCAGCCATAACCACCGTCTAACAGTTACAAAGTTTTGGTCTTAATCTGTTGCTTCTTTTTCTCCAGAGCAAATTACAAACCTGTCTAATTGTGCACCTACAGAATAAATAAGGCAAATAGCCTACATGAACATAAACCATTATCATAAATGGCAAAGCTAAGAATAGTTCTCTCATTTGATCCAGTATGCAGCTTACATCTACCTAGTTGGTCCCCAAAAGTGCTTTCCCAGCTGGCTTGTTGTAAGCCAGTATGCAGTCAAGATTCTTGAAGGACAAACCTTTCAAGCACAGCTTACAGCTTGAAGTGAGGCTGTGTCCCTTCTCTTTTTCACACACACCACATCAATTAGTAGAGTGCCCTGGGGACCAGGCCTCCAGCAATTCTGGTTTAACAAGAGGAGCACAGCCAGCCCTCTCTGTGAGTCCACTTTCATGCTCTGCAGCTGCAAAGGAAATCACTCTGAGTGATGGTTAGCAGACATATTCAGCATCAATCATATCAAAAACAGAATTGGCCAGGGAGATAGCTCAGTGGCATAAGCACCTGTCTCACAAGTACAAGGTCCCAAGTTTGATCCCTGATACTGAAAATAAAAGTTCCATTGGGCAGATGCTCTGTGGTATTAGATTGCTCAAGGTTATTCACACCTATGCCATTACTCACTGGGGGAAGGGTAGAAGAGCTGGCTGTACCTGTGAAGGGTTTTACTGGGACCACAGTAGTCCCATGCAGGGCAATGGTGCTCAGGTCCTTGATAGAAAATGTTGTGGTGTTTGTGTATAACCTACACATATCCTCCTGTGTACATTTTTTTTTTAAAGTTTACTCTTTTATTTGTTTATTTGGCACAGGGTCTCACAATGCAACTCAGACTTGTAGTGATCCTCCTGTCTCAGCCTCCCCAGTGGTAGGATTACAGGTGTGCACTACCACACCTGGTTTTGGTGACCAGCACAACACACCCAGGGTTCCAGGGATTGAACCTGGGTCCTTGCACTGCTCAGGCAGGTCCTTAGATCACCAAGCTATTTCCCCAGATGTCCTATGTACTTTAATCATCTTTAGATTATTTATAATATTTCATACAATGTAAATGCTAAGTATGTAAATACCTATCGAAAGTATTATAGGGAATATTGATGAGAAAAATGGTTTGTACAAATCAAAAGTGGTCCTCGTGATGGGTGCAGTAGGGAGTGAAGCCAGAGCCTTCACACTCAGCTGCACGCATCCATTTATTTCTGCACAAAGAAATGAGACAGGGTGTTGCTAGTCACTGAGTTACCCAAGCTGGGCTCTAACTTGTGACCCTCTTGTGTCAGCCTCCCAGAGTGCTGGAACTACAGGCAGGCACCACCTTTTATGCCCTGAATATTTTTGACCTGCAGTAGTGCTGGGTGACTTTACTGCTGTAGAACTTGCGTATAAAAGGGTGACCATCTGTCCCTGCAGAGTAGGCTGGCCTCCCTGGGAAATTTTTATAACGACACCTCACACTTGCTTCTGGGCTCTGGCCCACCCTCCTCCAGAAGATTTCTGTCAGAGCACAAGCCCCTTGTACTGAAAAGAGAGCAGCAAATTGGGAAGAGTGCAGGTGGCCCAGTTTCCTGGATTAACTGAGCTCTCTTCAAGGCTCTTCCCAGAGCACAGGGTGGTTCTCCACTGGTACCTTGCATTTCCTAAAACTATTCGTTCTGTAGACCCCTTTCTCCAAGCATCTTGGGAGTCACAGTTGTGCAAAACAGACTTTGGAAAGTGCTGCTCTGGGTGGCTTAGATCTCATTGCAGACAACAGAAATAGTCTCATATACCTGAAGACCCGGCTGAGCAAGCTACTTAGCATCACGGTTGGGCCACCGTGCTGGGGATGAGAGATTTTAACCAGGCTTAGTAGTTACTCTTCTCTTGTTGCTGGGACAAATACCTGACACTCAAAATGAGGGAAGGAAAGGTTTATTTAGCTCACAGTTACTGGAGGTTTCAAGGCACTAGAAGAGAGGTTGGGGCGCTGCCATGTCCAGGATGACCTCTCAGAAAGCACAAGCTAGCCAGTTTAACAGTTTGTGCCTCTCTGGCCCTGCCCCTCAAGTTCCACCCTGGTCCTCTAGCCCTGTGCCTCAAGCCACTCACTTCTTCTCCAGCTGCATCTGCCCCATGACCTACATGAGGCTTTGGGGGCACAACTAGACACAAACCATAACACCCAGTGACCCTTCTTTCACCCACCAGGCCTGCATTGGAGTTGCCCTAACAATTGTAACAGCAGGAGACTCACTACAAGGATGAACAGGGTGGTTGGGGTTTCCAGGGAAAGCAGCACTGAAGGCCAGAGAGACCAGCCCAATGCATTCATTAATGGGACTACCTGTCGTGTGTCCTGAGCAACTGTGATGCATGAAGGAAAGGATGGCTCCACCTGGACGTGTCTACATGAGGGGTCAGGCATGGAGGGTCAGTGAAGGTTTAAGGAATTTGTCTCAGGCTTATGGCCAGGCTCTTTCAGTTTAGGATATTGCTTTGGCTTCCCTGGGCCACACTTGAGTAAAGCATTGTGTGGGGTCACGTGTAACCATATAGTAATAGTTGATGCATCTAAGTCTCCTGGTTGTGTGGCAGGCGCAGGAGACTATGTTAGCTCCATGCTGTGTCTTCCCTTGAGCGTGATGCAGTCAAGTCATGAGAAATATTGCTGAAAGTCTCACAGTGGTGTCAAAAACAATCTTTGGCGTATTACCAGCAGTCCAGGGCTGCACATGGCCCAGGAACTGTGAATTGGACACACCTAGGTTAGGATAGCACCTGCAATACCTTTGTCAGTGCCTAAGGATTGGGGGTATAGCTCAGGGGCAGAGCATTTGACTGCAGTGCCTAAGGATGTTCAAACCCACTGGAAAAAACTACCACTGGCTATATCACAGAGCTAGCAAGGGACTTGTGATTTTTGATCGGAGCACAAAAGGAGAGCAAGGGGAGCATCACTGGGTCCCCACCACCCCTCTCCTTGGACTGTTGTTGGAGTTCTTATTATAGCAAGCAATGCAGAAGAAACTCTTGGATGACAGTGACAGCAGATATTAGGACTTGGGTTTATCACCATGTGATGGGGCACTTAGACTTCATATTCTTTTAGATGGGATTTCCATGTAGTTCAAATTTTTATAGGGCAAAAAGGTTCTAAAGTGGTCAGTCTTTCTGATTTTGAGGATCACTTGGAGTTAACTGTCAGATTAAGAAAGCATTTTCATTTTCTCACTTTTGCATTAGTGGTACAGTAAGCTCTCCTTGCGTTATCAAGTAACTAAACCTCTTTTTACATAGTGATAACTAGGATATTAGCAAATACTTAGATCTTCTTAGAACTCTTCAACATCGGAATGTAAAAGATAACAATATGTGGTGCTCGTATAAATTGGATTAATATGCCTTTACCTTGGATATATTTTTCATACCATGAGAAAACTAGACACTTTTTAAAATTACCTTCTTTTCACTGTCCTCTCTCTCAACTTAGTATTTAGATTGACAACTTTGTTGCTTTGCACCTTAATTTCCTTATGAAATAAAAGGTCAACTGGCTTGAGCTGTATAGTCCTGTGGAAGACCAACGTGCATTTTCCATTTTTCCAAACCTTCACTTCCATCTCTCCTTTCATGTATTGTATCTATAATCTAATAGTGAAAGTCTTTTCATCTTTAAAATAATGAAAGCATTTTCTCTAAAGATAGTGTACACATCAGTGGACATCTCCTTTGGGTTTTTATGGGCATTCATGGTTGTGTTGGGTTAAAGTGTGCACTGAGTGTTCTACTCAGGGTCTTCCTAGGCTCTGGCTCTTGCATCACATCAGAATCCCTGCTTTCATGAGATCAGCTGGAAAGTGGACACGTGTTCTGGGTTCTAGAAACTCATTCCGTTTGTAGATATCAAGTTTAAAGTTCCTTTGCCCTAGGGTTGTAAAAATTTTAAAAGTACAGGTTTTACTTGCAAGTTGACTATTTGAAGTTGAAAATGTACGACTGCAGTGAAGTGCTGCACATTTTATTTCTCATTTACTTTTCTCTTTCCAACTTACATTCCCTTCAGAATGTAATTTAAAGGCAGTTGAGCAGGAAATTCAATAGAAGTAGATAATCCTTGAGAAAAATCTAAGCAAGTCTCTGCTCCATGACTGTTAGCAGGACTGCATGACTTATGCTAGCCTCAGAATTGTTTCTTTCTCACTTTCTTATCTTTTTTGGAAAATACAAAAACAGTACTTAAAAGTTTTGAAACATAAGAGTTTTTCTTTTCTTCTCATAGTACTAGGAACATATAAAATAAAAAAATAAGCAACCAACCCAGAAATTGTACATCCAGATACATAGCCTGGAAAAATTCTAATACATGTTTACATTGGGACCTGAACAAGTGAGTTCACAGAAGTGTCACCTACGCCAAAAGTCTGGAAGAAACATCGATTTCCTTCTTTTGATGGCTGATTAAATAAATTACGGTACAGTGTCCTGGGAAATGGCGTAGGGTTCACCAAGAAGGTGGTCCTGTATGTACATCGGGGAAGGTCCCTAACGTAAGTTAGGTGTAAGTTCAAAGAAGTAAAACATTTATAAGACAATATGGCATAGTGATTTTTTTTAAGTTTTTATATACAACATGAGGGGGACGTGAATATTAAGGACAAAGGGTAGAGGGGAAGAAAATGAAAAGATCACTAGTGGGATTCAGTGAGTTGAGTTTTTAGGAGAAGGAAAATGAGAAAAAGGGACTTCGTTTTCTCTAGACTTTGAGAATTTTCTTACTGTGAAATATTTTCATGGGTAAAAGAATTAAAGTAAATGTATGTGAAAAGAATAAAAAAAGTCTCTCAATTGTTTCATCAAATTCATCCAACCCAAGCATTCACTAAAGAGAATGAGCCTATCCATGATGCTTATTTTACTCACTTGTTTATTTTTATTTATTTTATGAGTCATGCTGGGGTTCAGAAGCAGGGCCCCATGGGTGCTAAGCAAACACTGGCCCAGACTGAGAAGGCACCTATCACAAGCTCATGTGACTAGGCTTTAAAGGAAAGTTAAATTAAGGCAAGATAATGACAAAGTGAATATATGTCATTAGGGTACAGTGGTGGCTCAGAAGATACAAGAATGATTAGATTAGAACTTTGTCACCCTGTCATGAGAGTTTTCCTTCAGGCTTTCACTGGGCCCTTCATTTGGAAGCCGTTTGTTCATATGCAAACAGATTTCAGAGCAATAAAGAGAAATAGTAGGTGGTGAATGTCCCTCCCTACCCCCCACCCATCCTTCCTTCCTTACTAACCAGTGCAAGGATAGTGTGTTTTAAAATACAGATGTATTTCAAAGCTTTTCCTTCTCTAGAGAAAAAAAAAATAATACACTTGCAGCTTACGGGAAGAGAGGTGGATTTGGGCTCACAGTTTCAGAGGATCCAGTCCAGTCCATGGTTGGCTGGATCCAAGGCAGAAATATGCTGGTGAAAGGACCTATGCAGCAGGGCCAGTTGTGGGAGGCAGGAAGCAGAGCTAGCACTAGAGGTCATCCCCACGGTCACACCTCCCCATCCCACCCAGACACCCAGAAATGTGCCCCTCAAGCCCTAGGCAACTCTCAAGATGCTCAAGCCTTGTAGCTTTAACTGGCAGGGTAGCCATTCCTACTGCCCTGCTGTGCCAGCAGACTAGGAGACATGCTGTTGAAAAGATAGTCTGACATCATCTCAGACCCCCAGAGGAGGACACCCCCCACACCACCAGGGCCACCCAGAGAAGCACCAGTGGCCGGGAGGCAGAGGGAGCAGCAGGAAATATAGGCACGAGCCTTGATTGAGGGTCCATGGGAAGGATGGGTGAGACTAAGTCTTCAGGACTGATAGTGTGAACGCCACCAGGGGGCTGTGACCTGGGCTCTCTAGTTTGGTGTCTGGCTTTGGGACAATGAGAACAAGCACACTGTGACCTGAGTATCAAAACTGGACCAAGAGATGGCTGGGATTGGGCCTGGATGGGCTGCCCTTCGCAGGAGAGACAGGCTTCAGGTAAGTTCCTCCTGGCTCCAGGAACTGGCCTAGCCCAGGGAAAGTGGCCCAGCCAGGTTCAGACAAAACCCCAAAATGTCCACACAGCCCAGCTACCAAATAAAAATCTTCTGCTTAAGGCACAGAGGTAGGAGATGCAAACCTTTTGAGGTTTCCTGCCTAGTTCTTGAGTTAGCTTCCGTGGTGAGCTGAGAGCCTTCCTTGGATGTCCTGACCTTTGAATATGGTTGTGTTGAGCCGTTTGGGGCCACTTTTGGTACAACAACTGGGAGATCATCTTCCCACTCATTTTTCAGGCAAGAGGGACACAGGAAGCTTCCAGTGCATTTGGATCCACTCCACTGAGTCATTGGTCTAGAAAAGCAAATCAGTATCCACCTTTCCCTTCCCTTTGGGCTGTCTCACAGGTTGGCTTTGAGATCTCAGGCTGTGTGTTTGCTGCTTTCGGTGTTCTGTTTTGATGCTTCTTTTGCCACTGCACCATTGTAAAGCCTGGGACGATGTATTTACATTTGACCACAGGCTGGAAATCAGATTTTTATCCCCCCCCCCAAAGGTCAAGGCATTGCACTGGCTGCTGCATGAGCTGAATGCTCACATTGGGAGAGTTGGCTCTTGCTTCTTTCTACTTTGGATCTGCTGATTTGTTGTTAGAATGTTTTTTTAAAAGGACCCTGTTTTTTAAGAAATCTATCTTGGGCAGTGTTTCTAATCCTTTTATTTTAATGTCGACCCTTTTGCTTTCAATGACCCATGGTTTATTAATTTCTTAATGGTCTGCTTAGATTTATTGTTTAAATGTTTTAATCAACGTTGTTATCCTGGCTGTTTTCCCTCATGGTTACTGTTTTTGCCCCTCTTTTTTTCAACAGCCTAGTTAAGGTGCCCCTTACACAACCTAAAATTAACTCGTGGTAAGTATACAGCTCCACAGCAGTGCATTTACAGAGTTGTGAGCAGCCTGTGTGCCACAGCTCCAGCCTCCAACCCCAGTCCCCTGGGAGGCCAAGGGGGCTGAGCACAGAGGGCCTGGGTCTGTTTGATGCCCCAGTGTTTCTACAGGTAGCATGATAACAGCCTGCTAAACCTCCCCACCACTCTGCATCAATCAGAATTTAAGGTAAAATCACATTCTAAAATGACTTTTAGGTGATATGAAGGTTGTTTGGAAGACCTAACAAAACTAAAATGATTAAAAAAGCTTATCAAAATAATATAATTAGACGACAAGGTACAGTATTCTTGTAATCCCATTTCTTCAGGAGGCTGAGACAGGAAGATCTCAAGGCCAAGCCCAGCCTGGGCAACTTAGCAAGACCTTGTCTCAAAAAATTAAAAGCCCTTGAGATTTATCTTCTCTTGATTTATAATCTGAGTTTCTCATGTAACAGAAACTATGTGATACCTGGGCTTATGCATATTATTCCACGTAGCCTTGTGGCCGTAAGCTGCATCCATTTTCCTACAAATGACTCAAGTTTAATCTCTCTTTATGGCAGAGTCGTACTCCATTGTGCTTTAATGCAACATTTTAATTGTTCATTTGTCTGTTGATGGGCATAAAAGCCACTCCCAAGATTTAGCTGTTGTGAGTTGCAATGTCCCGAACGAGCGTGGGGGAGCGACCTTCTGCAGTGCACCGGCCTTCCGTCTTTAGGACGATGCCTAGGAAGAGCAGAGCTGGGTACGTGGAATGCCCAGCTTTAGCGTTTTCGGGAATCTCCACACTGATTTTCATAGTGGTTGGATTAAATGGGAAGAGGATCAAGAGCTTCCAGAAGGGGGAAAGAATGCAGGGAAGGATGAAAAGAGTGAAGACGTGTGATGCACACGGACCAGCCCCTCGCAGGAGCGCCAGCACTACCACTGCAAACCCATGCTAATAGAAAAATAAAAATTTGTTTGGATCCCCAGTGCCATAAAAAATAATGATTCTTTGTTAAAACGTCTTATGGAAACATCAGAAAGCATTAATTATGTCTGCCAAGTACCATGTGCAGTTTTTCCATCCATTTCACCGCATATCAATACTGACACTTGAAAAAGGCAGAGCGCCATCTCCTGCTCACACTGCCTGTCTGTCTGTCTCGCTCGCAGCTCTGGAGAGGAAGATCTCGATGAGGCAGAGCAGAGAGGAGCTGATCAAGCGGGGCGTCCTGAAGGAGATCTACGACAAAGGTAAGAGGCCGCTCCGGTAAGAGGCCCACGGGGGCTGCGCATGCGTTGCGTGTCTTGGCCTACAGAGCTGTGCACCTTAAGGCCTCAAGCAGCTCTAGAGAAGAGAAAGTGTCACGCATGCGCTAAGGCACCACCCTCCTGGGAAGGGGGACCCTGCACCCCTCCTCTCTCGAAGCTTCGGATCCAGCTCCAGGCTGCTGAGGAAGACCGGTGGCTTCAGGGGTGATGCGGGCCCTCAGCCTACCAAGAGAAGACATGCCTTCCCCAGCATGCATAAGCCTGTGTCCCCAAGTAAAACTGTACACTTGCTGTGGTTGGTTTTTTTTTTTTTTTTTTTTTTTTCTGTAAATTCATTTGTTTTCCTTTATTTTTTATTAGTACATATTTGTCATGAATATTGATCACATTCATCCTAGGGAATTTGTATTTGTATGTGATCTATCTTGATTCTCTTTTCCCATCCTCCTCCCTCCCTTCAGCCTTCCTCCCCATTTACACAACTTTCTTTCTTTCCTTCCACCCTTTTCTCCTTCCCTCCTCTCCCCTCCAGCCTCTCTTGTGCCCCTTCCCATTTGAACACGTTCTTACTGCGTTCCTCATTATGCTCTTGATTTCCTCTTCCAGTTTCTCACACAAGAGAAACAATGTGTCATTTAAACTTGTGTGTCCAATTTATTTCATTTAAGACTGTGGTCTTGAGGAGCATCCATTTTCGTACTAATGACTGAAGTTTATCCTTTACTCCATTGCATATAAATGCATTTTCTCTGTCTTTTGGTGGGCATATGGGCTGTCTCTACGATTTGGCTGTTATAAATTGCACTGCTCTAAGCATGGGTATGCAGGTACCACTGTGGTATGATTCATCTAGCTCCTTCGGGAAGATACCTAGAAGGTCTACAAATGAAACCTCTAGTTTTAATTGTTTTGGGGGATCTCCATACTGATGGGATGGTACTCTACATAGAGGACCCCAAAAACTGCACCAGAAGGCTCCTAGAATTAGTAAGCACACTTGACAACATAGGACAGAACATCAACACTCAAAAGCATTCCTGTACACAAATAGCAAACTCACTGGAAGAGAAATTAGAGAAACAGCACCTTTCACCATAGCATCAGAATGGGGAAAACATTTGACCGCCTCTGTTAGCCGAGCAGTACTGTGTTTTTGATTACTAGGTGGCTCCTGTGATAATGAAACATTTAGAGCTTTCAGTGATACCGAGCGGCGGCGGCACCCCACACGCCGAAGTTCTGCCCCCAGTGGGTTGCTTCCTGTGTTTTAAAGCACAACATACAGTAATGTATTAAAGCAGGATTGTAACTCATTAATTTTACTACACTTAAACACACACGTTAGTTCCGTCTGTGCTCCCTTTTCTGTCCCTCTTCCTGCCACCTCTTGGCCCCCTTCGCACCTGCAGGAGCTCCATCTTCCTGCTTCCTGTTCCCTGCCTTCTGTGTTGCTCTTTGATTCCCTTATGCTTTGAGTTTCTCACCTACGAGAAGCAGTGCACTGCTTACACGTGTGTCTGCCTCACTTCCCTCACCATAAAGGTCTCGGGTTCGTCCCTTTTCCTGCCAAGGCCTCAAGGTCATCCTTCTGAGCGGCAGAGTCGTGCTCCTTTGCGCACAGGTGCCACGTTTCCCTTATTCATTCATCCGCGGGTGGGCAGAGGAGCTGCTTCCGAGATCCAGCTCTCAGGAGCGCTGCTGCTGTAGCCCTGGGCACGCAGGCGCCTTTGTAACGCAGTGTCCTTCACTCCTTCACAGAGACGCTCAGAAGGGGAAGAGCTGGGCTGAATGCAATCTGTGCTATTAGTTTCTTGAGAAACCTCTTTACTGACTTCCATCACGGTTGGGCTGGTTTCATAAATTCCCACTAACAATATAGAAGGAGTTCTTTTGCCCGGAAGCCTCATTATTATTTGACTTCTTGATGGCTGCCTTCCTCTCTGGATGTGCATGAACCACTGTGGTATGATTCATCTAGCTCCTTCGGGAAGATTCCTAGAAGGTATATAGGATAAATGGAATCTCAGTGTTAATTTGCATTTCTCTCATGTTCAGCAATGTTGAACCTTTCTTTCATGTATTTATTGGCCATTTGTACTTCTTTCTGCGAGAAATATCTACTCATTTAACTTTCCCAATAATCACTGGGCCTTTTATTTTGTATGTTCTTTGTATATTCTAGATATTAGTCTCTGTCTGAAGTATATTTGGAAAATATTTTTCCCATTTGATGGGCTGTCTCCACTCTGTTGGTTGTCTCCTTTGCTGTTCTGAAGCTACTTAATTTGATGTGATCCTGTTCATCGATTCATGGTGCTTGTTTTGTACAGCTAGGTTCTATTCAGAAAGTCCTGGCCTATGCCTGTGAGTTCAGTGTTTTTATCTTTTTTGTCTTCCAGCAGCTTAAGTGTTTTTGTTTTAAAACCATCTTTGATCCATTTATTTTAGTTCAGCATATCTGGGAGGTATGGATCTGGCTTATCCTCTGCATGTGGATAACCAGTTTTCCCAAAAGCATTTGTTAAGTAGATTATCTTCCCTCCAGTGTATGTTCTTGGTCCCTTTGTCAAAGAGCAGATGGTTGAATGTGGTTTCAATTGTTTCTTGAAATGGTTTATTTTATTTTATTTATGTACTTAGTGCAGGGTCTACAGGGTCTCACTACACAGATCAGATTCATAGTGATCCTTCTGTGTTCAGCCTCCCAAGTGCTAGGATCATAGGCACGCACCACCACACCCAGTCTCAACCACCATTTCAGCATGCCCCAGGGGTGGGCCAGCGTGGCACGCCAGGGATTGAACGCAGGTCCCTGCCTCTGCCTAAGCGGGCGCTTTAGTCCCCTGAGCTATCTGGCCCGCGCTGAATTCATTGATTCTGCTTCCTGCCTTCTGTGCCACTGACCCATGCATCCTTTTTGTGTCCTTACTGTGTTGTTTTTATCACTGTAGCCTTGAACTGGTGCCTCCTGCTTTGTTCTTGTTGCCCAGGGTTACTTCTTCTTTTCTCCTAGGCCCATAGCATTTTTAAAGATTTTTCCCCTGGTTCTTTGAAGAATTCTGCCTCTTGGTTCTTTGGTTGGGATTATATTAAATGTATATATCAGCTTTGGAAATTTGGCAATACTGGTTTTGCCTACTCAGGAACAGAGGACATCTTTCCACTTTCTCATGTCCTCTTAGATCATTTTTTTCATAGCTCTTTAATTTTGGCTGCATTGGAGTTTCACTTTCCCGGTGCCAGTAATCCAAAGTATTTTATTTTTCTTGATGCTATTCTGAATGGTATTGTTATCACTTCTCAGCCTCTTGGTTAAGATCGAGTGAACAGTATTATTTTAATTTCTTTCTTAGCAAATTCATTATTGAGATCCAGGAATGCTATTGATTTGTGTGTGTTGATTTTATATCTTGCTACATCACTGACATTGGTTCTCAATAGGAGAAGGCCTTTGGTGGAAGCTTTTCCTCCTCCTATATAAAAAGCCACATCTTCGGCAAATAAGGATGATGTGACTCATTCCTTTCCTATACATACTCCTTTTATTTATTTCTGTTGCTTATTGTCCTAGCTCATGTTTCAGAGTTACCTTACTTAAACAAAAATGTTCACAGTGGTTTATATATCTGTTAAACTTTTAATCAGATATTTTATTTAAGCAAATACACCCGAAATATCATCATTTCAGGATGCAATCAGCAAAAAAAAGTGAAACCTCTTATGTAATCTTATCATGTGAAAATCTTGAAATGTGACATTTTCCATCTATGTCACCCCTCAATCTCTTGTTCAGTCTTCACTTTCTATGCGTATGCATACGTGTTTGCAGCCTTCAGGTTCACACTCACCTGAAGGAGTAGCTCCACACACGAAGCATATCTGGCTGTATTTCTGCTCCTCCCCCACTTCCTCTTGACCCCCCCAACTCTAGATCCTCACCCCCCCCCCATCTGCATGGCCTTCAGTTCATGACCATACTCGCTGTAGGTAGTTGGTACGGGATGCTCCAAGCATCCTTTTCACACCCCTCAACCTCGGCCTCTTGTGCCCCTCCCAATCTGCAGAAGATCTATCTCCTTATCTTTTATTTTGCTCTTTATTTATACCTCACATGCTTCATGAGAGAGAAGCCATATAAGTATTTAAGTTTGTGGGTGTGATTTATTTCAGTTAACGTTGTGATCTCAAGTTGTATCTGTTCTCCTACAAATGACTCATTTATTCTTCTCCATAGCTAAATAGGATTTCATTACGTATCTCTACCATATTTTCTGTATCCTTTAGCCTGTTTGTGGACATGCAGCATAAGCTACTTCCAAGATGTAGTGATCATGACTTAGGCTGCTATACACATGAACATGCCTGTATCTCCATAATAAGATGTCTTTAGGTATTCTGGGAACATATCTGGGAGAGAGAGAGAGCTGGGTCAAGTAGGATTTCTAGTTTTAATTTTTGGAAGACTCTTCATGCTGGTTTCCATATCCATTGAACTATTTTATATTCTCACCAACAATGTGGAAAGCTTCTTTTTTTTCCCCCCAGCAGCCTACTTATGATCTCATTCTTGATGGTAGCCATTTTTTCAAGTGAGATGAAATCTCGATGTTGTTTTCATTTGCATGTCTCTAATAGGCAGTGACACTGAGCATTTGCCACACACTTATTGGCCATCTGTGCTGCTTCTGGGAAGTGTCTTTCCATTTCAGTTGCCCATTGTTTTGTTGGGTCTTTTATTTTGAGAATGGTCTAATTTTTTTTGAGTTCTTTATATATTCTACATATCAGGCCTGTGCCTGGGGTGTATTTTCCCATTAGTATTATATCTTCATGGCTTCTGTGTTCTAATAACTTTGCTGTCTTAAATGTGTTGCTGTTCATATTCTCCATTCCCTCTTGTCTCCTGCCCTCTGACCCTCTGTCTCCTCTCTTATTTTTTCCTTTTCTTCTACCTTTTCTTTCTTTTCTCTCCTCTTTCTCCCACTCTGAGGTCTATACTATCTTAGTTACTTTACCTCATTGCTGAGACAAAATATCCAATAGTTAAGGAAGGAAAGGTTTATTTAACTCACCGTTAGTGGAGGTTTCAGTCCGTACTCAATTGGCTCCAAGGCAGTGTGGCACATGGAGGGGAGCAGTTCATGGTGGCAGAAAACAGAAAAAAGCAAAGGGAGGAGCAGAAGCTGCTGCAGCTTGCCAGCCTCTCTCCCTTCCTTATATTGTATAATAACTACCCACCCCAGGGTGCGTGTAGCATGCACACCCAAAATCCCAGCATGGATCATGAATTAATTACAAACTCTAGAAGCCCCCCCACAATGACTGCATGAGGCTTTGGGGGACAGCTAGACACAAACCATGACATATACTCTCTATCTTGGCACTTTAAGTGAGATGACAACTGTCACTTGCAACTTGTTACAGCCACAAGTAGGACTTGTCTGTGTCAGGTCTTGTTACTGATTCAGGCTGGTGTCATCTGACAGCCAGATGGTTAAATATTCTTCTTTCAAGTCTGTGCCTGTTGTCCAAGCACTCCTGAAATGCTGCTGAAGGGGTCAGCTTACTGTGTTTTTCAGGCCTTCCACATACTTGGTCAGAGTTCCAACATCAAAAGGCAGGTATGTTTCCACGTGCTGGTCTGACCCACTCTCTGGAGCGCTGCTTCCTTTCACTGGGCTGTCCCACCTCACCCATTCCCACCAGGACAGGTCCCAGGGAGCTTTCAGATGCCAGGGGGATGCGCACGGCTCTGTCCCTACCCTGGTGGCACATTTCTGGGTCTGGCTGGCAGTGCTATCATTTCTTACTCTCTTTGTAGTTGCCTGAGCCTCCTGGGTCCAGGAGTCCCACTCTGAGCAACTTACCCACATACATATGATGAGGCCATCAGAGCAGCCTCTATGGTCTTAACATTAAGCTCCCAGGGAAAGAATCCAGACTTGTGTCTCTCTCCTCTACTGCCTGGCTTTCTGTGCCACCCTGAGCACTCTTGGATTGGCCTTAATCTCCAGGCCCCACTGCAAGCTCCTGTCCCTATATGGCCAGGGGGACAGTGTGACATGGTCAGCACCCAAGTACCTCAGTGAGTGTGACTGTCACAGGTGAGGCTTGTTCAGCACAGCAGAAGTTCTCCCCAGCCTTTCCCCCTGATTCTTTGTGGCCCCATCTGGAAACTCAGGACCACTCTGAGGTAGAGTCATGCCTTACTATGACAATCATTACTTTTACTGGATTAAGGTATGTGTCACCCTGGTATCTCTGTACCTTAACAAAAGAAGTCGCAGCTTGTGGGAGCAAAAACAGCTTCATTTTATGGCCCTGTCTTTTCTTATTAGTGCATGTTTGAAGTACATGAAGCACATATTCATCTGGGGAGTAGGGACAGGTACATAATACAGTTAATTTCTTGTATCCCATTCCCACTGCCCTCCATGCTCTTCCTCTAAATCCCATTCCCCATTTTCATTCTTGTTGATGTTATTAATCTGAGTGCAGGGCCCGCTGGTGCAGATGTGCTGGGAAGCAGTTGATTCTCTTCAGCAGGGAGGATTTCCTTTTTGTCCGTGGTGTTTCTTAACAGCACCTCTCCCAGTCATAGAAAGTGCATAGGGGAGTTGGCTGTATTGAGTTGAAGTCCATAACTACTATTTTTTGAGACAGGTTCTCCCTATACAGTTCAGGCTGACCTTGAACTCTGAGTAGCCCAGGCTGGACTTGAACTCACTGTAATCCTCCTGCCTCAGTCTTCAGAGTGCTGGAATTACAGGCATGCCTCACCATGCCCAGTTGAAAGTCTCTAATTAGGTGGGCTGGATACACTAAAAATGAGTGAGGCTCTATCACTGTAACAGTTTTCTTTAAAATTCTTTCCTTTTCTTAGTGGGTTAAAATCCCAAATAATGCCTGGATTCAAATCAGGGAGATGAGAACTTGGATCTAAAAAACAAAAAAAAAAAAACCAAGCAGAATCTAAAATATCACCAGAAATCCCTTCACCGAATAGACTATGTTAGCAGTAGCAAGAGTAGCTCTTCAGTGACATATTTTTAAAATTAGTTTCCATGTAAAATCACATAATTTTAAAATCCAGAAGAGGTCTAAATCAAAGTTTAAAATTTAAAGGCTGATTTCTAGCTGTATCAAGACCAGGCAAGCACGCAGAAAACTGAAAATTCCCTACGAGAGAATTTTTTGAATTCTCTTGGGGCAGTGATAACAGCGGCATGACGGTATAAATTCTGTGCCGGGTCTTACATGGGGCTTGGGCCACAGTGACCGTCGGAAAGAGGAAACCTTCCCACAGCGGCTGCCCCAGGTGGCCACATGTTAGCTCTTTCTCTCTGATCTTGGCTTAGACACCACCTACCTGAGGTCCACCAAATTTAAAATATCAGCCCCCCACCCCAAGGCCTTCGCTCCCTGCTCAGCTGCGGCTCAGCTGTGTCCTCTCTTCTCTCTAGTTCTGTCAGGTCCTTCCAGTTCTCACCGGCTCTGTGTATTGCCCGTGTACCAGGGTGACATTTCCTGACAGTCAGCTCTTCCATCAGGGGGGTGATTTGTTCACAGATGTCGCCTGAGTGCCTCCCACTGTGCCTGGGCCATGGTTAGTGGTCAGCAAGGGCCCTGCCAGGAGGGACAGACGCAAATGCAAACTCCTTTCTGCATGCTTTAGTCACCTGTAATGGCAAAATCCAGGACAGGAACACTATTTATTTATTCACAGTTTCATAGTTTGTGAAACTGTTGCCAGTTATTGAACAGGCAGTATTATATTGGGCATATTGTTATGTACCAGGTGTGTTTCAAAAACTACAGGGAATGTTTAATTCAAGAAAAAATTACTCTAGTAAGACAGTCACACACACACACACACACACACACACACACACACACACCCCTCCTTCTAATGCACTTGGCCCACCCTTCTTGTCACTTTTTGAAGCATCTCTGGGTGTCCTCTCTCATGGATGTTTTCTAGTTGGGATGCCGGGGCTTCCTTGGTGTCCTGAATGGAATCAAAACCCTTATGTTCCAGCTCAAGGACCTGAGTTCAATATCCAGTTCCACAAAAACAAAAAAAAAACACACCCTTATGTTCCAGAGTCATTCTGACCTTGAGGAAGAGCCAGCCATTGCACCGTCCAGACCCTGGGAATGAGGTCGAGGAAGATACTACAATGTTCTCACTTGACAGAAATTTTCATGAAAATTGGAGCAGCAGGAGGTGATCAAAATCTAGGGTGACTGTTTAGATTTTAAAACTATACTGGAGCAAAGGACACACCACCGACATCCCTCTCAGAATACTCCCCTCACGCTGAGCACACTTATCCTGTCATTCTTAGCAATATGTCATTTATGAAAATAAGGTTTTTTTTAAGATTTAAGCACTTTCTGCATTTCTCGGTCACCCCTGGTGTCTAGATGCTGGATGCTGCATTCCACACAGTGCCTTTGAATGTCTTGAAGGAAAATCTACCAGTTCCAATGTCCCGCCTGCCCAACGGCCCCCCACACTGAGAAAGGACCATGAGGAGGCCCCTGGTCTGGCTGCAGCTGTCATTCCAGTAGTGACCGTGGCCTTATAAAGACCCTGTTAGGACCACGTGTCCCTGGTCAGAAACCTTAAAGAGGACAGCTTTGCACATGGGTAGTCAGAGGACCTTGATCAAGATTGTAGTTAGTGGCTGCTGCAAATAAGGTCTCTGAATAAACACAGCACAGCATGCACAGAGTGTTAAGGGTCCTGTTGGCCATGGTGCTGTGGTGTTCATGACTACTGCTCCCAGAAACCGCAGTTCTATTACAGTGGTATTGTTTCATACAGTATGGGTGTGTTTAAGGGGGACCATGCAGCTCTCTACCATGGAAGGAGGGACCTCAGGCCCGCAGGCTGGGCAAGTCTGCACCTTCCATGTGGCAGCCTGCAGAGAAAGAGTTGGGGTGATGGGAAGAGGAGGTGAGGAGCAGTCGAGCTCATGGGAATGGACAGAACTCAAAGGGAGCCCAAGCCTGTGAGCATTTGCTGGAGTTAGAGAAATTTTACAGCAAATAATAAAATGCCCCAGTGTGTGGTTTTCCCCCTTAATCGGGCCAGCACAACTCTTTTTACATTTCCCTTCCTCTGGTGTTCAAGAGGAAAATGCTTGATATTTAAATTCAAAGATCTTTTCCAAATGAACATAAGAATTCTTCTCTGTCTTAGAAGTGACAGTTGTGGGATTGAACCTATTGCAATCCTTTTATTTACCTGGCATCCAGGTTCAGCAACTTAAAGTTTATGGGAAATGCCTGAGGTAGCCATTGTGGGGCACCGAGGCTGGGCACATTTTGAACTCTTCCAATGTCTCACCTAGAAATGGCATCTTCGGGAAGGCAGGGGTTGATCATAACTGTGAGCACGGAGAGTAATTCCCTCCAGCCTCGCCGCAGAGAGCCATTCACCTAACACCCCAGAATCCAGTGCTGTGAGTTACCTAGACTTGTTTGTGGAGGTATTTTAAGCAAAATCTACCTTTTAAAATGTAATGGTGTCAGATTAAGAATGATGGAGAATGGTTTGAACGATAACGAAAGAAAAAGAAATTGGGATGCAGACTAAGTATGCAAACCATATTAAGTTCTCAGAAAAGCCAGAGGAATCCGTGAGGGGGTAGCAGCAGCAACAGCAGTAAACTTTCCCCACCAAATTTACCCAGGCTTGGTGTCTGTGATGTGCAGCTGTCATTCTTGGCACCAGAAATAGGAGGAGGACAAGGGAGCCATCCCTGGGCAACTGGATAACTTCGGTCCTGGTGATAGGCAGAGGCAGGCTGGAAGCTATGGTGGGGAAAATACAGAACTAGCATGAAAAAGTGTCACTTGCCCGGGCCTGAGAACTCGGGAAGGTATCTTGGAAGGACCAATATCTTAGAGGAAGTCTGAATGCAGAGTAATGCAACACCCAAAAAAATAAAAAAAGTTCTCTGAGCACAAAAATACATACCATTCCCCCCATGTGTGAGGTCCCCCACAGTATCACGGAACCACTTACGTTCTGAGCCTGATACACACTCGGCACAGATTTTTTTCCGTAGTTGGCTCTAAAGAATTCTGCATGTCACAGAAGATGCCTGCAACAAACAGAAAGGAATCACAGAGCTTTGAATTTTTTTTTTTTCTTGTATATGTATTCTGGTCAGAATAATCCTAAGGCCTCTAATTGCAGATGGAGGTAAAAGATAAACTGGATGATTCCCTGATTTGTTGATTCTGAAAATACACCCTGCCTGGTCCCAGAGAACTGCAGTATCTGCCTTAAACCCTGGTGGTGCACAAGTGCCTTGAGACACACACGCACAAAACACACATGTGCACGTGCACACATGACATTTTTCACTATGAAAGAAAACGCAACCAAAGGTTTATTTTTCATTTTTTATTTGTATGATTTTTTTAAAAACATCCTCACATTTTTTAAATGCTGAACAATTAAATGACAATAATATTCATTAATAACTAGATGGTGGCTCGTAGAAATGTGCTGCTAGTTTTTACACCCGTTTCAATTGCTTCATTTCTATATACATGTTTGCAGTATGCAGTGATTGCATTCATCACAAGGAGTTGGTATGTGAACATAGCCCTTAATTCTTTTGACTTCCCCTAAAGGAATGTATTGCTCTCAAAGCTCTGCATTTACAGTCTCATAAATTGTCTACTACAGCCTTTTCATTTAATCACATCAGTTTGCCAAACTCAGGCAAGTAGAACAAACTATGTCCACCAAGATTGACAAATACCAATGAGCTACTGAGCACTTCTTAAGTTTAAATCTTTTAATCCATCAATGAAACCCTTAGAAAATTTAGGTCTTAGTTGACTGTTGCTCAGGGCCTCACCCTACTGACTGTGGGAATAGCTCATGGATTTAAGGACAGTGATTTAAAAGGTTATTGGGATTAAGAAGCTTTTTCAGAGCTCTGAATCTTTTGCCCAAAGGATACCATTGTGGGTTACAAAGTGATGGCCGTGCCTCTTGCTGGGTGAGGTTTTCCTGCTCCTGTAGGAAACATGTGTCAGTGTCAAGAGAGAATGAAGCCACCATGTCAGGTTCACTGACCTGAGACTCACATGAGGACCACCACCGTGTGGGTGTCATTTCTGCAGAAAAGTCTTCAGATCTTCAGCTGCTGGATAAGATGCCCTGTTTTGGTCTAAGAGGATGTCTAAGAAGCTAAACTGAGAAGCCAGAGAAGCCAAAGAGTAGCTCTTGGAAGGGGGGAGGGCAATCAGACACTTGCTTCAGGCTTCTGACTGTCTTTACAAGGGTGATTATTTGCTTGAATGTAGGTGGCTCCACTGTTTTGTTTTACTTTGATTATAGCCCTTGGTGATCATCAGTAAATTAAAATGCATTTGAATTTTCAGAAATGGCTATTGAGGTTCTACACATTTGCATCATCAACAAAGATGCAATTTAACTAACACTGCCCTGTATTTTCTGTCTCACATTATCATGTGACATTCTACATAATCTTTCTTGACAGTGGGTGCAGAAATGCAACCTTTGCTAAACGTTCTAACCATTAACAATTTGAATTTTAATTGCGACAACCACATATGTATAAACAATTGCTACTTTTTTGTCATCCTTACTTAAACCATTCTAAATGAGAGAATACACTCACTTTTACTATATACTGACCCAGTACTTATTAGCTATGCTGATTTGCAATTTACCTACAATGGTAGTAATTTGGGTGCCAATTTCAGTGGAGCTTGGAGGGAGTGACAAAAAAAGAATGATAACTATCACAGCTAAGACACCTGACATAGTACTTGGCATTGAAAATGCTCCACAAATGTGTTCTTCTCCATTCCTTTTTTTCCTGTCCATGTTTCTGCTGTGTCCAGAGTCTGTATGTAATAAGCACAAGCTTCTAGATGTATGCTAAAGCTTTTCTTACCATCTTTAAAATAAAAATATAAAACAGTATTTAACTCTGGCAAGCCAGAACTTCATCTGTTTCCTCCCGTTTCTTGCTATAATATGGAGAAAGAGACCAAGTCAGACCAGAAAAAGTAAAGCCAAATGGGAAACCCTCTGCTGCCTTGGCTCATGGCTGAATTCGGGCTCATTTGAAGAGTGGGCTGAGCAGCGGACTCCTTATCTTCTGCCCCTGAAGGAGGCACCGATCCAGAAGGAGATTGAGTATCACCTGGTGTAGTCTTGACATCAAAGGTCAGAAGTGGAGGTGCACAGAGGCTAAGAAGTTTGGTGGAATCAGCTTCCCGTGGTCTGGGTCCAGCTCTGCCGCTCTTGCGTGTCGCTGTCTCCCTCATCTCTCCCAGGGTGCTGCAGGCAGGCTTCTAGGAGAGCACGCCTTTGGCTCTGTTCTTCCTGTCACTCATCAAGAGTGCCTTCTGTTTCTTTTTATGTGAGATGGAAGAAATGCTTTCCTCCCTTTTTCCTTCCTTCCCTCAGAACTGTGAGGGATTTGAGAGTCCCCTATCATTACCATTCTTCAGTCTCTGTGTTTCTAAACCACTTGGAAAATCAGACAAGGGGGAGCTCTTGGGAGGGTGTGATCCAGGCAGGGCTGGAGGCAGCGGCACGAGGCCTCTGAGCTGCTGCCACTGCTCCTGCTGCAGCTCCCAGCCCTGAGCGTCTGCCCTCGGCGGCCGGGGCAGAGGAAGACTGCGCTGCATCGTCACTGCCTTCTAAAGGGAAGGAAAAGCAATCAGAGCTTCTCCGGGGAAAACCAGGAACCAGTGGATGTCCCTTAATTAGAAATGACTACCTCACTGGTCAGAAACTGGGCAAAAATCCTAAGCACTTGGGGAAAACTCCTGCTGCCAAGATCCAAAAGAGCAAGGAAGGCATTGACTCCTCTGATGAAAACTTATTTTTCATTCAACTTAATAAGTCAGTGTACAATTTTTTATTATGATTTCTGGAAATAAACATTAGCATCTTTTGGGGATAAAGCAAGTCAGTGGTCATGAAACCCTGCTTCATCCCTCCCAGATTCCCTTTAGAAGGCTGCCAGCACCCACATGTGTTCCACTTCGGTGTCTTCATCACCGACGCGTGCGTACTGCTCTAATTCCCCGCGTCCCACTGGCTATCACTTTGCAGACATTTTCCTGTCACCCACATGGACATCTTCCTTGCATTTTCTCATTCCCAGCAAGGTTGTGCGTTTGCAAGTGGCCCCTGAGATTCAGTTCTGTTTCCCTGTACAAATGCTTTTTCTTCCTGGATGTATTAGTTAGGGTTTACTTAGAAGAACAGATATAAGGAACAGACATTAACACAAGATAAGGAATTACAAGACTGGCTTACGACAGTCAGCCGCAGAGTCAGATGAGGGAGCGTGCAGGGGGCGTCTGCACGCCTCAGACTGAAGAATTCAGTCCCACGGTCTGAAGCTCACTGCTGTGCTCCGTGCAAGTCTCCATTCATCAGCTAATGGGTCTGTGATGGAAGAATGAAGAGTCTGCGACTCAAGGGAAGGATCCAAGCCGGAGGCCGAAGAGTGTGCGCTGCAAGCCAGGCGACGGAGCCCAAGCCGAATGCAAAGACTGAAGTTCCTCCCTCTAAGTGAGGGTGAGAGAGCAATCTGTGACTTCCTCAGCCCCCTTTCTATGGTCCCTTTTTGCTGAGTCGGTCCAGGGATTCCAGGGCAGGGGCCCCCACCAACCAGAACTGAGCCAGAGCTGGGCCAGAGCCATCCTGCCAAGTTGACACAATGTATCAACCACTACCCTGGGATAGTGTGTTCTTTTATAAACTGTGTTTACCTCACATTTTTCCATTCTGTTGCTTTTTTTCTTCATTTCAGTATACCGCATTCCATTTTACAAATTAAAATCAGAAAAATTCATGAGTAATTCAAAACTATTCAGCTTCCCTTTGTACACAACCAAAACAAATATGTATTTGTTTCTACTGTTCTTTTTTCTATTTTTATTCTAAGTTTTCATTTTTTATCATATGAAAATTATTTATGGTTCAGCTTACAAGTATAACGTAATTTTTCTTCACACCCATAGTCAACTGTTACTCATTAAAGTGACTAGAAACAATTTTTACACATGGATTTTTATATAAACCATAATTCATTGCCTAAAATGTCAGATTCAGTGGTGATCTTAAGTTTTTTAAAGTATTTTTCATTTTAAAAATTAGAATTGACACCTCCTTTTATCTCCCATAAACTCTACACCTTCTCAAAGCAAAGAAAAATGTCCATTTTTCATGTAACGTTTTTCAAAGTAGGAACTGTTATCTTAGGGTCTGTGAGACCCTGAATGAATTTCCAGCACCTGTCCTCCATGGTGATGTTCATCTGTCAATAACAGCTACAGGTAACCTTCAGCTTTGAGAAAATTTGTTTGACCAGAAATTGATGTCAGTCACCCTGAAACCGGGAATCTCCCTGTGTTAATCAGCTTCTTGTTACTGTAACAAAATGCCTAAGATAATTAATTTATGAAGAGAAAAGGGTGGGCCGGTGAGATGGCTCAGTGGAATAAGTGCACAAGGGCTTGAGTTCAATCCCCGGTTCCGCCAAAAAAAAAAAAAAGAGAGAGAGAGATAAAAGGGTGTTTTGGCTCATGGTTTTAGAGGTTCTGGTCTAAAACTGAGGATGCATGTGTAGGCCTTTAGATGGGGGCTCAGGTTGCAGTGGGGAGAACATGAGACAGAGAAAACTGCTTACATTATAGGTAAGCAAGAAAAAGAGAACAGGGACTGACTGTCCCCTGTGAGAACACACCCCAACAGCTGAAGGGCCACCCACTAGGCTTTACCTTTTAAGGACCACAGCATTTCCCAAAGCCTCTCTCTGAGAAAGAAGCCTCTGGGGGCTATTCAACATCCAAACCATGTAAGCCCTGATAAAAAGCTCATGACAGTAACTGAACAACAGATGATTAAAATTTTAAAACCCATCATATGCAATAAAATCACAACAAAATGGGCCAGGGAGATGGCTGAGTAGAATAAGCACTTCCCTAAAGCATAAGGGCCTGTGTTCAAGTGCCGGTTCTAAAAAAAAAAAAAAAAAAAAAAAAAGCATACCGGCAAGATAGCTCAGTGGACTAAACACCTACTTAGGCAAGCAGAAGGTCAAGGATTTGATCCCTGACACCACATGCCATACCAGCTCTGCCCCCAGGTGTACTGAGCAGACCACAGAGACCAGGTCTGGTGGCATACGCCTATAATCCCAAAACTGGGGAGGCTGAGACAGGAGGATCACTATGAGTCCAAGCTGTGTATCAAAACCCTGTACCAGACACATTAAAAAAAAAAAAATCATAAGCATGATTTCTACTAGAGGTAGGTGCAATTAGGGGGGAAAAAAAAGTTTGTTTTTTTAAATGTGTCTTCTAAGCTTAGACTTTGGATAAGAACATTGATATAAGTTGCAGTTTTAAAATACTGAGAGCCAGGGATATAGCTCAGCAGCATACTACCTGCCTACAGAGCCCAAGGCCCTGAGTTCCATTCCTGATTTTAAAAAAAAAAGAACATTGAAAAATTCCATGTAGACAGCTTCTCCTTGGATACACAGTGTCCAAGTATTCTGAGCGATAGCTTCTTTCAATCGTTTGTTTCTTTGTTTCTTGGGGCCTAACTTCTCCCCCTGCCTTTCCCAACTCTCACACCCAAATTTTATTTAGTGCAATTTATTCTCAAGGAGGAGAGTTCTAAGTGCAGGGGAAAGGTATTGCACAGTGGATGGCCTTTCCAGCCTTGTTTTGATGATGGCATAAAACATTGGAAGTTATTTTGTGAGTAGCCATGAGGAAATAGCCAAGTTACCACCTCTGATCGTCATCCAGTACAGACTAAGCATTAAGACGATGATCATGCAGATTTCCCTTATAATAATACAAAAAGGCAAGAAGTAAAATTTGGTGACATAGTCCTACTACAGCTACAGTAGGAATACCATAGCAACTGCTTCTGCTACAGTGGACTTTTTTTTTTAATGTATTTGGTGCAGGGTCTCACTACGCAGCTTGGACTCATAGTGGTCCTCCTATTTTCAGCCTCCCCAGTGCTGGGATTACAGGCATGTGCCACCACATCCTGACTCACTGGCCAGCTCAGCGTGCCTGAGGGGTGGGGCCGGTGTGGCATGTAGCTCCAGGGATGAAACCCTGGTTCTTGTGCTTGCCTAAGCAGACACTGAGTCTGCTGAGCTATGTCACCAGCCCTGTCCTGGACATTTTTCAAAGAGCTGAATAAGAAAAAAAAAAGTCAACAGGTCTATAAATGCCAGTGCTGTCTAGTGTCTGCTTCAGATGATTTTTCTTTTGCGTGTGCAATAATTTTTTTCAATGTCTGCAGAAGATTCAGGTCTATCATCATATGTCCTTGAGTCATGTGCTGCGGGAAGCTTACTGGTCGGTAGATGACTTTGTTGAACCTGTCACGGGCCAGTTCTGATGGGGTGGGTGGGGGAAGCCCGTGCCACAGTACATCAGAGTTCTGTGAGATGAGAACTTTGGTAGGAGCAAGTGAAAGGAAAAGCTTAACCCTGGAGGTACCCCACTGTTTCATTTCTGCCCTAAGTCATTTTTTTCCCTATGTTAATCAGGTAATTGCTTTGCCCATGTCTGAGATTGTGAGGATCCATGACTTTGCCTTTCATCTGAGTGTTTATTCATTGGACTGGAATAGCTTTCAGGCTGCTTGAAAATTTAATTTGACTTTAATGCCTAATTATCTAAGAATCCCTGAGGCTATGATGAAATCACAGTGGGGAAGTTTTGATCTGACAAATGGCCATTGGAAGTGAGCCTTTGATCCTCACCTGAGTGTGAACCAGCCGCCCCAGGCCACTGAGCCGTAAGCAAGATCAAAGTGGGCCTGATGGGTGGTCTGCACTGTAAGGATTCTGGCACTCCCAGTGGGGCTGCTGCAGCCTGGGAGGTGGAGATCGAAACTTCAGGAAATATTTAGCGCTTAGAAGAATTGGTAAGCAGAGGCCAGGATGAGTATTTTCCTCAGACCTTCAGCTAGCATGTTTTTGTTCAGTGACATCAACTGAAAGTAGAAATTATCATTCCGTGTTTTCCCATGCCTGACACCTACTGGGGGTTTCTAATTTTGAAAAATATTTGAACAAAAAATTAACTTTTAAATCACTTTCCTTTGAATAAAAATAATAAATAATAAAAAATGGAATAAATTATGAAAAAAGACAATGAGAAAATAAGCAAATTGCTGAAGGTCATTGGCTAGTGTTGCCCTGCTGGGTAAAGAACCTCTCTTTTTTTTTTTTTTCATTCAAGAACAAATAGCAATGAGACAGTTTCAAGACAAATTAACAGCACAGATTTGATAAATTAATACATTGAAAACTGTTTTCATACTGTTTTGGTATCGTACAAGATGCATACATGATATTATACTTACATACATTATTATAGCAGATATCTCTAATCAGTGAATTAAGAGAGTGTAGCTGTATACTTATCTTATTTTTTAGCTGAATTATATCACAGATTCAATAATTAATACTTTCTACCTGTTATCTTCCTAGTAGTTGTCCATAGTACTAGAAGCCAACATAATGTCTTGTCCAACCACTATTAGTGCAAATCTTGCTTCTCACAGAGTCATGCAGAAGCACGGCATATTTATCCTAACTGTACTGTTTATACACACACATCATGGTTCTTCCTTTGTATCCCACTTTTTTTGTCTAGACCAGTCAAAGATGGGCACTCCATTGTCATTTAGGTGACTGAACTCAGCAACACAATCCAACACAGTCCAGCATTCCACTAAATAAAAGTGAGTTATCTGAAGAAGTTGTTGATGATAGCATTTACAGCCCAACTTATTATTATGGTCCTGTGTTATATACCTCATTTTTATATTTTTCTGCTGGATGGTTAAGACCAAGATAAAGCAAGACCTATGTACCAAAAAATGTAGTTTTTGTTTCTGATGAGGGCAGTGAAGTCTCCTCAGGGTTTATTTTGTAATCCTGTACCTTACTCTGTAGATCCTTTGTCTGTATCATCCATGTGGAAGAGTCACGGCCAATACTTCACCAGTTTGATCTCTGTGAGAGCCTGAGAGAAAGTCTTCTCTCCATGTGGCTCTTCCCAGGCACACTATATATATCATCAGTCTCTTCCCTCTGTGGCTCCATAATCTTGATCAGAAAATTTGGGGCACAACTGAGTTTCATGATGTTACAGTACAGGTTCTCCTATGTTGTGAGTCTTCGCTGACTTTGAAAGGCTAGGGCCAACATGTTGGCTGACCTTGTGGATCTTCCATTTCTCCAATTTTGATCTGTGAACTTAGGTTGTTAACCATCCAGAAGAAAAGGTGATTAGTACCCTGCAGCATATGCCATTCAGTTTGCCCTAACTATCTCATTCAATTCTTTTTAGTTGTTGTACATTTCTATTTGTATTTCTTCTTTTGATTTCTTATACTAGGGAGACTATACGATATTTGCACATGTGTGTCTGGTTTATTTCACTTATGAGTATATGTTCAAATGGCATCCACTTCAATATAAATGCTTCAAGTTTATCATTCTTTATCGCTGAGTAATATTCCGTTATATAGAAATACTACATCTTTTTCAATCATTCCTCATGTGGTGGACATCTTGGATGTTTCCAAGATTTTGCTATCACACATTGTGCTGCTATAAACATAGGTACACATATATCACTATGATACAATGTTTTCAGTTCCTTTGGGAAAATTCTCAGTAAGGGGATAGTGGGCTTGAATGGGATTTCTAGTCCTACTTTTTTGAGGAGTCTCTACACTGACCAATGTGGCTGTACCAGTCTACATTCCCACCAGCAGTGGAGAAGTGTTCCCTTTTCCCCACAACCTCTCCAACATTTGTTGTTGGTTGATTTCCTTATGATAGCCTTCTTTCTGGAGCGAGATGGTATATCAGTGTTGTTTTTATTTGCATTCCATGAATGGCTAGCAATGTGGAGCATTTTTTTATATATTTATTTGCTTCTTTAATTTCATCCTCTGAGAAGTATGTATTCATCTCAGATGCCTATTTCTGGACTGAGTCTTTAAATTTGAGAGCCCTAATATACCTTAGTTTTTTATATAGTCTAGAGAGCAGACCTTTGTCTGATTGCCTATTAGTTAGGATTTTTTCAAAATTTGTGGGTTGTCTTTTCACTTTGTTGACAATTCTTTTTGACATGCATACTCCTCAAAAAGAGTTGATCCCAGTTGTTGATCCTTTCAAGTGTTTCCTGTGCAAATATATGTTTCTTCATGAACTCTTTACCTACCCCTATGTCTTTAAGAGTTCCTCCTACTTTCTCTTCCAGGAGATTGAGTGTCTCTGTTTTAATGTTTAGATCTTTAATCCATTTTGACTTTAACTTAGTGCATGGTGATAGAGCTGGGTCAATTTTTAGTTTTCGGCATGTAGAAAGCCAGTTTTTCCAGCACCATTTCGTAAAAAAGGCTATCTTTCTTCCAGTAAGCTTGTTTGGCCCTTTTGTCTAAGAGCAGATGGCTGAGTGTGATTGTAGATGCCTCTGCATATTCTAATCTATTCCACTGATACTCAGGTCAATTTTGTTGCCAGTACCATATTGATTTTATCACAGTGGCTTTGTAGTATAATTTCAAGTCAGGAATTGTGATGCCTCCTGCCTTGTCTTTATTGGCCAAGATTGCCTTTGCTATTCTACATCTTCGCTGGTTCCAAATAAATTTTAGGAATGATTTCTCTAGGTCTGGAAGGTATGTTGGTAGCAGTTTGATAGGGATTGCATTAAATCTGTACAGCAATTTTGTGAGTATGGCCATCTTCACGATGTTGGTTCTTCCTATCCAGGAGCATGGAATATTTTTCCATTTTCTGAAATCCTCTATAATCTCTTTTCTTAGAGTGTTGTAATTTTCTGTGAAAAGATCTTTGACTTTCTTGGTTAAGTGAATTCCAAGGTATTTCATTTTCCATGGTACTATTGTAAAAGGTATTGTTTCTATTGTTTCCCTCTCAGTGTGTTTGTTATCTGTGTAGAGGAATGCTATCGACTTTTGCGTACTGATTTTATATCCTGCTATGCTACTGAATTTCAGTATAAGTTCTAGTAATTTGCCACTTGAACATATACTCATAAGTGAAATAAACCAGACACACATGTGTAAATATCGTATAGTCTCCCTAGTATAACAAGCGAAAAGCAGAAATACAAAAGGAAATGTACAACAAGTAAAATCAATTGAGTCAGATAAGGCAAAGTGAATGGCATAAGCTGCACGATACTAATCAGCTTTTCTTCTGGATGGTTAACA